>JAMZAV010007095.1:0-35219 GCA_024449915.1 Sweltsa coloradensis | reverse complement strand
CGCGTCCTGTCGTCCTTAGTTTTCTGGGATTACGGATAAAGTCTGCTGTGTGCCAGCTTATGAAATAAGTAGCTGGCGCGCAATGCAATTGGCGAATCCGGTTAGCTTGCAGATGTACACTGATACTGAATAAAACAGCGTGGGGGGAAACTGAATTAAATGCAGTTATTGTGCTGCTTACATTAATTTCAATTGTTACAGTACTTTAATTTTTATCCTCACTAACCAACGGGTTTAACCTTAGCATGAGTCGCATAATCAAATTAGCGTTTATAGGATTGCTCATTTTATTGTTGTCTCTCTATCCTAGTAAACTCGTCTTTGTTCGTAAGGAGGAATAAGGATACTACAGAAAACGTTCTGTTCTACCATATCGTTACACTTCCATGCTATCTCTCCCTCTTTCTCTTTCTCACTCCCACTTTCAATCTCCCACCCATTTACTAATGGACTGATTGATTAATTGATAACTTCGACTGTTGTAATATTCCCCCTCTTTTTAATACTGAACGTGAAACCTATGTTTGCGCATATTTGTTGATAAATTGCAAAGTGAGTCTCGATATTTTAATATGGTGGTAAACAACAAGTTTGTGCTAGAAGTTATATGAGTGCTCCTGCTAACCATCCCATAGAGATACCATACTGTTAATACCTTGAATCATATATGGAATGAGTAAATAAATTTTGTTTAACAACCTCACGCTATCTTTATTTTTTTCGGCGGAAGCCTCCATGGTCAAACTTGATGATTTTTGTTGCTTATCGTTTCTATTATTGCAATATTGTTATTCAAGACTATGATAGATGAAAATGTAGAACAATTCCAAAATACTTATGCCTTATGCGGGATTTATTAATTAATTATTTTTTTAACGTCTATCCTATTCAGTTTAAAAAAAACACTTTTGAAGGGTCAATTCGCATCCCTTTGGTTTGTCATGTTTTGGACCTGCGCACCAAACGTACGAGCCACCGCGGCCGGCTTTCAATCCTTGATTTTGATATTAACCTACGTAGGTATCAATACGTATCCTCTGCTATGGACGTATCTAATACGTCCACGCGCGCCTCGGCTGTGTGTTATGGACGTATAGATACGTCGGGCAATTACTGAAGAGTCGTAACTCATAAACTAGGCCTACGTTTTGAAAATTTTAAAAATTTAAAAATTGGAGATTTATTTTCGTATTATTTATTTTTTTCGTATTTTTATCTATTTTGAGTCTATGTCAAATGAAAAAATACAATTTTGAAATTTTTTGAAATTTTAAATATTTTGAAATTTGAGTTTTTTGAATTTTTTGAAAATTAATAAATCACATTAGTTTTTCACATAAGCTATTTATAAAACATATCGTACACAGAGAAAAATATTTACAGAATTATTGCTGAATTCACAGAACGTTTTGCACCAGCAGCAAAACGTTTGCTATTATATGGACAAGAAAACATTTTGCTGAAAACACCAAACGAGTATTGCTAATATTTACAAAACATTATGCTACTTTAGGAAAATAGTTCCGCGGGGATTACAGAATATTCTGCTGGCCAGCATAATGTTTTGCTGGGACTACAGAACGGTTTGCTGGTCCAGCAGAAAGTTTTGCTGGAATTACAGAGCGTTATGCTGGTTCAGTAAAACATACTGCTGTACCAGCATAATGTTCTGTAATCCCAGCAAAACATTCTGCTGGCTTGGGACAAGATGTCGCTCGTTCGTGGCAAAAACAAATTTATTAAAATATCACAATGTTATAAAAATATAATTATGTTCACCAAAAAATTCACACAGATACACGCGAGAGTTATTCAATATTAAGAAAACACACGACGGCATTGTTCCTTTTTTCCTCCGACAATCACAAATGGTTGTATAGTTTGCTTCAAAGTTTCTGTACTCTTGCCGCCTTCCGTTGTTGTCTCGTTATCTGCAACGAAGTTGTAATTTTGTAATTAGCTATTTCTCTGAGTTTATCAGCACGGTACATATTAGGTATCATACATAATAATAATTGTACTATATAATCACATGTTGTATTATACATACCTTTATTATTTGCAACTACTTTGTTGTTAAACCTCACAGTCATAGGTAAGGTAACTGGCAAGTAAACGGCCATGCTTGATGCTCGGTGCTTCACTTTGCTATTTCTTCCTCGTGGCGTGCGCACTGTAAGCTATCTCGTCAAATCTCGCGCAGGTCTCGCGAGGTAGCTTGCAATACATATCGCTACATTCGAATCAGCAAAACGTTCGGTAAATTTAGCATAATATTTTGCTGCAGTAGCAGAATGTTTCGCTAAGTACCAACTTGCAAAATATTCTGCTGTTGCAGCGAAATATCATGCTGGATTCTTTATTTTAGAGTTAGCAATAATTGTATTGCTGTTTCAGCATACCTGTTCTGTTAAATTCACCGAAAATATTGCTGGAACAGCAAAATAAAGTTAGCAATAATTGTTTGGTAAATATTTTTCTCTGTGTATGAAGGAAAAATCATCTTGACTTGTGGCAACTTGTGTGTTAGGGTATGCAAATTATTCATTAAGTCAAAATTTTGAATGATTGTGTAAGAAATTCATTGCACCGTCTTGGAACTATCATTAAACAATATTACCTCATGACAATTTAACATCAGGGTAAAAATTCAGAAGTTATGCTCCAACTTTCTATTTCTAGTGCACTAATAGTCACTAATAAGAAAACACAAATCAAGATGGCCGCCATTTTACCTTCTTAAGATTTTGAAAAAAAATCATACTTTGATAAGTTCTAAAAAATATGTCGACAAAAAAACTATGTTTAAAAAATTATATTTGTGAATTTAACTTCCGTCTTAACCTTCCATTTTTGGGTAACTCACCGAGTATTTATTTAGTTTTTTTTTTCCACCGACAGTGAAAGGGTTAATTCGACAGTTCAATGTTTCGTTCAAGATTCCATGAATTTAAAAACAAAATCTAATATTATGATATTACTACTGCACTTACTTATTACTATGTTTCTACTGCAGGTTACGCTGGACGCTCTGAGCTTCCGGACAACTTGTAAGTCTTGTTGTGGGATGTATTGTTGTATTTTATCATCATTGAACATTTTGATTATGTTTTGTCCTTGAAATTAAGGAATCTTCAACGAAACATTGACAAGTCTAATGCAGTCTTAAGATTCTATCACAATGCTCAGTTTGACGTTATTCATCAATGGTTAACAATGAAGAAGACATCGCAAGCAGGCGGTAAGAGAGGTATGAGTGTCTGGCTGTGAACTCTGCAATGTAGGGGACAGTCTGACGTAACAGCAATGGGATATGCCCCTAAGAGCCGATGCCCCCAAATAATTTTTTTTTACGATTAGCTAACTCTAGTTGTTTAAAAACGAACATTAAATTAAGAAATATTCCCTAGTAACCAGGATTTAAATTTCAGATTAAAATTGGTAGAACACTTCATCCACCTAACTTGGTAGACAACTTAATATAACTGGAGCTTATAATTTGGCGTAGTATCGACGTATAGTGACCGACAGTATAGCACTCGACTCTGATTCGGGAGGTCCCGGGTTCGAATCCCGTCGAGAGCGGCAATCCTAACTGAAGTTTTTTCCGACGTTTTTCCTCAGTCGTTAATGCAAATGCAAGGGATTGATTTCTCTTAAATAGCTCTCGGACATCCTTTCACAATTGTCCTATCCGCAATATACCTAGTTGAGAAGAGGGTCACACCGGTTAAGTCTGATGTGTATCTATACCCTACAGCGGGCATCATATAAAAATTAATTAATTTATGTATAGTGTATTTCTAAGTATCAAAGAACTCAAAGGAGGATGCTTTGGTCGATTTACTTAGTCGGCACTGATAACTCTACTGTTGAGTGCCCTTAAACAACACTAACTAACTACTTAGTCGGTAAACAATTTTGTATGTAGATTTGATAATTTAAAATTCAACTCATAATGTTATCTTTCAACAGGGTCGGGGATCGAACCAGGTTCTCTGGATAGTCGTGTGGACGTGGACCAGGGTTCTATCCCCGGTCTAGGTTGATTTTGTTACCGAGTGTACTAGAATTAAAAGACAAGCCTCACACACTCAAAAGCATTGAGATCTAAAGGAAGGGCAGAGATGGGCAAAATATTCAAAATATTGTATTTGAAATACAAAATACTTCAAAACTCATATGTATTATCAAAAAACAAGTACAAATTCATTGACAAAAGTGTAATTGATATACAAAAATACAATTGAAATTTGAAAATACTCATAAAACAAAAATACATTGCAAATATCATCATTAGTAGGCTAAATCAGTGAATCAAAAACATACAATTAAACAAAATTCATTTAATTTTTAATTGTAGACACATAATTGAGGGGCCTAGTCGGAGAGAGTGCTATGTCACATGTAACAACAACAAAAAATCAGTAGTTATAACTGCTGTCTTAATTTTTTTATGAATAACTTTTTTTACATTTATATATTATAATCTTGAAAAGAGTTTTTCATACAAATATTAAGACAGCAGTTTTAACTACTGAAAATTTGCTTTACACATTTTTTGACATGTGACATAGCCTCCTCTCTCACTAGGCCCCTCAATTATTTTTGGGATTATGTTGATGATTAATTTTGTGTGACCACGACACAGACGTTGCATGGCGCCCTGCATCCTAGAAATCTTTTCAGCTTTTCTTTCGACAGAAAGTTATCCTTGTAAGAAGTTAAGGTGCATACACCTTAAATTCACCTTTAATTCAAACAACAACGTCCATACTATATGACTTAATAATATACCTGTTTAAAGTACTTCCTAATCAGCCGGCCATTGTATGATAAGCATTTTTTTTTCTACGTCGGTTAAGCGGCTGTCACACGATTGAGAAAATTACCATCCTTGTCACACGACAGACAATGAAGGTAACAACAACGCCACCTATTGGTGTTCACTGGTCACGTGTTATGGTAGTGGGTTCTGATTGGCTCTCGCTACCTCGACTTGCTAGGAAGTTGAACAAGCTGGACATTTTTCGTGGCGAGCGCGAGCTCGCGCTCGCTGGCTCACCGTCTGACGGGGAGGCGGTGAGTTCCATGTAAACAAGTGTAGGCCTACTCCCAGAGAGTTACTCGCGCGAGCCAACTCGCGCGATTTTCTCAATCGTGTGACAGCCGCTTTAGAATTAGATGAGATGATTACGTGACTATTTTCAAGGTCATTCGTTCCTAGCTGACACAGCCTATATAAGAATGCTTGGCATCTTTTTGCATTTGCGATCAAATTGTTTTACGTAGGATTTTTCTAAAACAGCTAATGTTAAGGATGCTTTACGATAAAATAAAAATAATCTATGATTGAATGGTGACTGAATTATCGAACAATATAATGTCGATACAAATTTTGACATTTTGACTCACAAAGAGGGGTGATCAGGTTTGAATGTCTCAAAATGTATCCACACAGGTTTTTGCTTTGGAAAAAGTGTGATTTTTTTGGCGCGAATTGAATAGCGGAGGTATGGTTGTCCGCGCAAGCGCTGGAAATGTGATGTCTAGTTTTGGATTATTTTCTTTGTACATCGTGCATCCAATTCTATGATATTTTAATTATAAAAAAAATATTAAATATCGATTAGCATGTGCATCTCTAGTATTAACTCAGCACTTAACTAGTTATTAAGTAACCGTAGTAAATACTAGGAAAACGCTCAAGTCCCGCCGCGTTGATGGATGAGCGTAATTTTTTTAAAACGAAAAAAGCGTAAAATTGTGATTTTTTTAATAGACAATTTTTTGATTGCGCTCAAATTTCACAAGAATATATTAATGCATAAAATTAAGGTAATGTAAAAAAATCATTACAATCGGATAAAGCATGTAGACGTGTTATAAGTCGAATAATGATTTAAAAATTTAAAAAATCGTAAAATTGCGATTTTCATAAGAACTAATTTTTCGATTGCGCTCAAATTTCACACGAATATATTAATTCATAAAATTAAGGTTCTGTGAAAAAATCATTACAATCTGATAAAGCATTTAGATGTTAAAAGTCGAAGAATTTTTTTAAAAATCGAAAAAATCGTAAAATTGCTATTTTCATGAGAAATAATTTTTCGATCAATTTTTCCCTCCGTGCAGTTCTTCGTTCAGAGATTTCATAGACCTCCATAAAATTTCATCGCAATTGGAGTATTAGTTTAGCCGGAATCGTGTTCACAGACACACAAAAATACAAAAAAAAGAAAAAAAAGAAAAAAAAACATTCCGGATTTTTTTCTCCAGTGTAGTGAGATGGAATCTTCGCTTCGCTCGCTACGCTCATCCAATAAACTCTTAATATGAAATTATTTTATTTATTTACTTTGTCGGCGCCTACATCATCGACAAGCGAATAATTCACTACCAGCGATAGGTATTCGATCTTGAAGCTTGCTAGTTGAACCTGTTCAGTGTTCATCCTATCGAGACATCAGCTGCGTCAATACTAGTTCAGAACAACTAGGCCCTATCTAACATTGACGATATCTTCGTTGCTTAGACGATTCCAAAGTGGCATGTGTATTTACTCTTATATCATATTGATGGATTAAAGTTTTTATTTGGAGTTTAAAAACTTCTTCTGAAGCGAAATTCGAATGTTGAAAATCCTCTGGGAATAATGGTCAGAGCAAGAAATGAGAAGTTGCACAATATTGAAAAGTAAGAAGCACGAGGTGAAGGGATAAATTGAGAATAATTTTTAGATTGGGTGTTCCTTTCATTTGAATACAGTAAATATTTTGATCAATCCAAAATTGTAGATTTACTTTTGTTAACGCCAGCGAAACTGATTTAAAAGTGCTTTCAGAGAGTCAAAACGATTACAATCAATCATAGTCCTCATTTTTCTAGCGTAATGGGCTAACACCTCCGATGTGAGTACATAATTGCTTAATTGCAACTTCGTAAGATTTGGGAGATTAATCAAACTGTAAACCAGTTCTTTTGAATCAACGTCGCTACAACCCAACTCGAGCTCCTTCAACTTCGCCATCGCATTCTGGACAAGTAGGTCAGAAAATGCACGTTCAAATTCTGCTCTCTCATGGTTACTTGCCCCTTTTAGTGTTAACGACTTGAATTTTTTTGGCATCAACCAAGCACTGAAAAATCTTTTGCCACGGGTAGACCTCAAGGTATTTCTGGGGGAATATACTAAATTCAAATTGAAGTAAATTCTGTAAAATTGGTTTCCGTACAGAGTTATGAGGACCACTCTTCAATTTGCTGCTTGGTATTTTATTAACGTCTTGTGCAGCAATTTGTGTGTGAAGTATTTTAATCATAGGACAATGCCTTCATTCTAAGAATGGTATTATCTCAAGATCTGCGCAACGTACACTCCATAATTTTAACTGAGTAATGTATACTCCTTTGGCGATAAAGGAATCTGCAAAGTTTCCAGCAACGGTCAACAACGAAAGCCAAAGCTTTGAGATTTGTAATGAGCTTTCGGTTATGGGTGACAAGTCCACATCGTGATAACGAAAATCGCTTCTATAAGACTTACATATATCTCCCAAACGAAGACTTTCAAGCTTTGGACATAGTTCCACAATTGCTCTTAGACTTGCCTGGTCTGCTTCAAAATCTAACCATTCTCTTAAAGACAAAGATTTGACGTCTTTTAAACTAGCTAAGAACTGTTTGTTTCTGAGATTAGGAATATACTCAAGGAGCGGTAGATTTTGAAGAAGGAATTCGATGCCTTTAAGTTTTTGTGGCATCAATAGAGGCACGCGAAATGTTACATTACCGGTATTATAAGGAAAACTACATTTTATTGCTCGTAAAGTTTTTATGTTTGCGAGATGACCCCACCCTTCCGAAGTGATTTCTTCATATGTGTAGAATGTGATTATCTCGAGTTTCAGGCAACTTTTGCCAACAACTTCCAGTTCGCTTTCTAGTTCGCTTGTCTGTTCGTGGCTGCATACTAGGTCATCGACCAATAACCCGTGATAAATGAAACCAGTCAAATCCATTTCAACCAAATTGGGAACATGTTTTAGATGCTTGTCCCACAAGGTTAAGTTCCAAGTAAAGACAGTTAGACACTGGAAAAACGGGAACTTGTAACTGATGGTTTTCATCGACGGGTGCATCATGGCAGTCAGCATCACCTCACCCCGTATCCCGAGCGGTCTTGTACTAGCTGTCTCGAGAGAAAAGTTGAAAACATCATCCAGGAGGGGCCGGATGTTCAGCAGGTATTGCTGTATCTTCTTCGCTTCAACCAGGTGATGAGATTCAGGAAATCTGTCTTGGATCTGAAGACACGAGTCGAGCGCCAGGGTCGAGACGCGCGCTAACGCCAGAGCTTGAAGAGTATCCGGCTGATCATACTCTTCAATCTCGTCGGGAGGCATTTTGGTTGCCAGTCGGTCCTGGAAGCAAAGGAAAGGTTTGTTAGAGGTAACTCGGTGAGTTAAACTAGCACAAACCTGTGAAATACAGACAAAACTCGTTGAGTAGGGCAAACAAATTAACATTTTGATTTCGTAATTATTTTGCAATCAATCTCTCACAAGAAGTGACACTCACAATGCAACCACGTGATTTGATTTTAGTGTTCACTGCAATTGGATCCTTGTGAATTTCTATGTTTGCAAGGTAGTGTTTTTTGTTTCTATTTTTTTATTTTTTATAATGCTGTTGTTGTTTTATCGAATTTTTATTTTACCCTTCCTTGAAAATGGAAACATAGTTTTTTCTGAAACGTCGGGATTAAAAGTTATTTTATATAATACTGTGCGTGTGTTTACCGTAAAGACAGTTAAAACATTAACCATGGATCACGAAAGCTTAAGACAAAAGATATATAATATGAATATAAGGTTTTTAAAGTATAAGCCCGCTTTGAGGACATTATTAGGGAATGATAGCAGTTGTAATTTTAATTAATTACAATTTAATTTAATTACAACTGCTATCATTTATACATATATATATATATATATGATGAATATATGGTTTTTAAGCGTAAGCCCGCTTTAAGGACATAGTTATTAATTCATAGCAGTTGTCGAAAAAGTTTGCCCCGACTGGGGTTCGAACCCAGAACCTCCGGCTTAACGTGCCATAGCTCTACCAATTAAGCTACCGGGAAGTCAACAGTCACAATAAATAGCAGTTTCCTGAAGGTTTGTTCTGTGGTCCCGGTAGCTTATCAACGACTTTGGCGTTTCCCTAGTATAAACACTGCACAAACATTTGTGGTCACAGACCCTTGTTCAACAGATACTCAGGCTAAATGGAACGGCCAGCTATAAGTGTACGACACTGCCTCCAGCGTCAATGTAGGCATATGAAAAATTGAAGACAATTTAGGCAATATAAACTATAAGGAATGGGGGTTGAAAAAATGTGGTTTAGGAAATGAGAATAGGCCGATTGGGTTAAAACACATTAAAACATAATTTTAGTAACTAATTTGAATAAAACATCAATTTTAGATTAGAGCTATGAATTATTCCAGTTTTAGGGGGTGTTGGGGGTGGAATATCGCTTAATTGCCTCTCGGCGGATTACTTTTTATATTATTATGTACCATCATGTCAAATTTCATTATGATAACTCATAAGATGCCTTCGTGGTGAAAGCTGGAAATCAAGGTAAAAATAATATAAACTATTAGGGATGGGGGTTGACAAAATGTGGTTTATATAATGAGAAAAGGCCGATTGGATTAAAACACTTAAAAACACAATTTTAGTAACTAATTTGGATCAAAATTCAATTTTGGGTTAGAGCTATGAATTATTTAATTTTAGGGATGATTTAGGGGGTGTTGGGGGTGGAATATTGTTTGTCTCTTGGCAGAAGTATGTGAGTCCGTGGTACATCTAAGTGTGGTCCAAGTTTAATAGTTCTAAGATGTACCGTTTTCTCTGTAGGCTTTTATTCCTCTCTGGCAGAATCCTCCCCCCCCCAACCAGCCAGCTTAACACAGAACGGGTTATCGGATCGGTCTGATTTTTTTTTTGGTATGTTATGGACCACATATCAGGTCATATACCGAGTTTCAAGATTGTAAATCTTTCGGGACGGCGTGTGCAGATAGCTGAAAAACCCCAACTCGGGTAGCTGTATACAGGGTCGAGTTAGTCATCGCCTTCTAGCATTCGTGTGCGCTTGGCTGCGGGCGAACGACCGTCGCCCTAGATTTTAAACTAGGAAAACGCTTAAGTCCCGCCGCGTTGTTGGATGAGCGTAATTGGTGCATTGAGCTGCCGCATGTGTTATGCGGATTTTCTGTTGTTCTGTGAAAAAATCATTACTAAGTTGAAGATTTTTTAAAAATTAATTTAAATTAAATAAAAAATAAACTTTAATTTTTAATTTTCTTGATTAATCGTAATTTTAAAAAAGAAAAAAATCGTAAAATTGCGATTTTCATAAGAAATAATTATTCGATTGCGCTCAAATTTCACACGAATAGGGTATATGAATTCATAAAATTAAGGTTCTGTGAAAAAATTATTACAATCGGTTAAAGCATGTAGGTGTTATAAGTCAAAGATTTGTTTTAAAAAGAAAAAACCCGTAAAATTTCGATTTTCATGAGAAATAATTTTTTGATTGCGCTAAAATTTCACACGAATATCTTAATTCATAAAAATTATGGTTCTGTGAAAAATCATTAAAATCGGATAAAGCATGTAGGTGTTATCAGTCTAAGATATTTTTAAAAATCGAAAAAAATCGTAAAATTGCGATTTTAATGAGAAATAATTTTTCGATTGCACTCAAAATCGTGGCAGTTCTAAGTTCAGAGATTTCGAAGGTCTCCAGAAAATTGCATTGCATTTGGAGTATCGGTTTAGCCGGAATCGTGCTGACAAACACAATAATACAGAAAAAAAAAAAAAAAAGCATTCCGGATTTTTTTCTCCAGTGTAGTGAAATGGAATCTTCGCTTCGCTCGCTACGCTCATCCAATCACGTCCCATTCACATGAAAGTAAAACCATATATTTAAAAAAGGGGATAATTGTCAGACACAAACTTTTTTTGTCAAACTGTAGACATAGCATTTTTAATACGTGATTAAAATAAGTACAGTTGGATTGGAAGCATGTACTACTCTACCACTAGGAAGCTTCGCAAACGCTTTTTCAGGCGCGTTGTTGGATGAGCGTAATTGTTTAAGGGGTTATTTCACTGAAAATGTATGAAAAACCAGCAATTTTGCATTATTATTGTTTTAGGCCCTAATTTTTTTAGTTTACTTTTTGGATGAGCGTAGCGAGCGAAGCGAAGATTCCATTTCACTACACTGGAGAATAAAATCCGGAATGTTTTTCTTTTTCTTTTTTTCTGTTTGTATTTTTTTGTGTCTGTTAACACGATTCCGGCTTAACCGATACTCCAATTGCGATAAAATTTTATGGAGGCCTTCGAAATCTCTGATCTTAGAACTGCCACGTTTTTGAGCGCAATCGAAAAATTATTTCTTATGAAAATCGAAATTTTACGTTTTTTTCTTTTTTAAAACAATTCTTTGACTTATAACACCAAATTGCTTTATCCAATTGCAATGATTTTTTCACAGAACCTTAATTTTATAATTAATATATTCGTGTTAAATTTGTACGCAAACGTATAATTATTACTTATAAAAATTTCAATATTACGAATTTTCCTTTTTTAAAATTACGATTTATTAAAAAATTAAAGTTAATTTTGTATTAAATTTAATTTAATTTCTAAAAAATCTTCAACTTAGTAATGATTTTTTCACAGAACAACAGAAAATCCGCATAACACATGGCAGCTCAATGCACCAATTACGCTCATCCAACAACGCGGCGGGACTTAAGCGTTTTCCTAGTTTTATTTATTGACTACATATATTTATTTTATGCTGATATAATGCCAAAAGCATTAAATGATTTTTTTTTCTTGAGTGCTGCATGCTATTTTGGATGGGAAAATGGCTTACCAGTACTGATATTAGGCCTAATCTAGGTCTGTATTGTGTTATTCATGACAATTTTAGTCAATTTTAAAGAATCTTAGATTAACAGGTTATAAAGGCCAAGTGAATTCATGTAAAATAAATAAACTGAACCTTTGGGCTATGTTACACAAAAAACAACATAAATAAACTTGAAATGCTCTATTATCTCAAAACTTTTATTCTAGCACATTTGCTAACATTGTTTCCTACTTATTCTACAGTTTTTAAGATAAAAGGATAATTTCTTTTTTAATATGCTCACAAGTCTTATTCTGACAAATTCACCAGACACTTTTTGATGAGATTTATAGTCTTTTAATTAAAATATGAGAAATATAGATTTGTTACAAAAAACATACATTTTCCAACAAAGCAAAGGCAAAAAATCATATTTATGAAACAAAACAAAAATTATAAAATCCGCCTGGTAAATATTTAGATGTATTGTTTTTTTAATATAAAACGCCTATCACTTTTAAAAAAAATGAAAATTGTAAATTATCACAGCATCATAGCAAAATCGTAAAATTGCAATTATTATGAGAAATAATTGTTTGACTGCGCTCAAATTTCACACGAATAAATTAATTCATAAAATTAAGGTTCTTTGAAAAAATCATTACAATCGGATAAAGCATGTAGGTGTTATAAGTCAAAGAATGTTTTAAAAATTAAAAAAATCGTAAAATTGCGATTTTCATAAGAAATTGTTTTTCGATTGCGCTCAAATTTCACAAGAATATATTAATTCACAAAATTAAAGTTCTGTAAAAAAATCATCACAATCGAATAAAGCATGTAGGTGTTATAAGTCGAAGAATTTTTTTAAAAATAAAAAAATCGTAAAATTGCGATTTTCATGAGAAATAATTTTTCGACCGATTTTTCGAACCGTGCAGTTCTAAGTTCAGAGATTTCGAAGGCCTCCACAAAATTTCATCGCAATTGGAGAGTCGGTTTAGCCGGAATCGTGTTAACAAACAGACAAAACTACAAAAAAAGAAAGAAAGAAAGAATAAAAAACATTACGGTTTTTTTTCTCCAGTGTAGTGAAATAGAATCTTCGCTTCGCTCGCTACTGACCCCCCAAAAAATTTAGCTCGTGTGTTTTTTTTTTTTTTTTTTTTTTGTTTTGTTTTGTTTTTCTGTCTGTTTGTTCGCACGGTTCCGGGCAAACGACATATGCGATCTTGATGAAAATTGAAGGGGACCTTCGAAATCTCTGAACTTAGACGTGCCACGTTTTTGGGTACAATCGAAGAAATATTTCTCATGAATATCGTACTTTTACGATTTTTTTCGATTTTAAGAGCGATATTTTCGTGACATTTGGGCCGATTCTGACCAAACGGGTGCCCCACCCGTTTAGACAACGTTCATTTTACATATACATTAAGCTTATGGTTATGTATTGCTTTTTGAAAGAAAATATGAAAAAGTTATCCAGAATCCAAAGAAATAAGGTTTTAATATGAGTTTTTTTAGGTTATTGGATGAGCGTAGCGAGTGAAGCGAAGACTTCAATTTCACTGACCCCCCAAAAAATTTAGCTCGGGTGTTTTTATTTGTTTGTTTGTTTGTTTTTCTGTCTGTTTGTTCGCACGATTCCGGGTAAGCGGCAAGCGATCTTGATGAAAATTAGAGGGGACCTTCGTTTTCTCTGAACTTAGAATTGCCACGTTGGGTACAATCGAAGAAATATTTCTCATGAATATCGTACTTTCACGATTTTTTTCGATTTTTAGTGCGATTTTTTCGTGACATTTGGGCCGATTCTGACCAAACGGGTGGGGCTACAACGTTCATATTTCACATGGACATTAAGGTAAAGGAGATGTATTGCTTTCTGAAAGAAAAAGTTGAAAAAGTTAGCCAGAATCTATAGAAATAAAGCTTTTAATATAAGTTTTTTGATTTTTTGTGCGACATTTTCGTGCCATTTGGGCCAATTGTGACCAAACGGGTGGGGCTACAACGTTCATATTATACATAGACATTGAGGTTATGGTGATGTAGTACCTTTTGAAAGAAAAAGTTGAAAAAGTTAGCCAGAATTCATAGAAATAAAGCTTTTAATATAATTTTTTACGGTAAATAATACCAATTGACAGGTAACAATAGAAACTTGACAACAATCACCTACAATGCAAAGGCAGCAAAACAAAGCACTTGCAAAAGTAAAGATATCCTACGCAAACTTAAAACTTTAAAAAGCTCATCCATCAACGCGGCGAGACTTTAGCGTTTTCCTAGTAATAACAATTAACAATAGAAACCTGTCAACAATCACCTACAATGCATTCAAAAAGCACTTGCAAAGGAAAAATGGTCCTACGCAAACTAAAAACTTACAAAAAAGCTCATCCATCAACGCGGCGGGACTTAAGCGTTTTCCTAGTTTAAAACTAGGAAAACGCCAAAGTCGTTGTTACACGAGCGAGTCATGTGTTGAGTACCTTTTTCTCCCACTAGACCTAAGGCTGGCTGGATCTAGACAGCGTTGGTCTTTCCTCCCTAGCCTATCTTAAGCTAGAGTAGCTCATTATGGCCTTTCAGTTGCACGCCCTTATTGGATGAGCGAAGAGAAGACTTTAATTCCACTGACCCCCCAAAAAATCTAGTTTGGGTGTTTTTTTTTGTTTGTTTGTTTTTTTGTTTGTTTTTTGTTTGTTTGTTTTTCTGTCTGTTTGTTCGCACGATTCCGGGCAAACGGCATTTGCGATCGTGATGAAAATTGGAGGGGACCTTCGTTTTCTCTGAACTTAGACTTGCCACGTTTTTGGGTACAATCGAAGAAATATTTCTCATGAATATCGTACTTTTACGATTTTTTTCGATTTTTAGTGTGATATTTTCGTGACATTTGGGCCGATTCTGACCGGTGAATTAAAGTCTTCGCTTCGCTCATCCAATAATCAAAACTAGTAATTACTAAGGCGTGTTAATTTGTACTAGGAAAACGCTAAAGTCCCGCCGCGTTGATGGATGAGCTTTTTCAAGTTTTTAGTTTGCGTGGGATATCTTTACTTTTGCAAGTGCTTTGTTTGCTGCCTACGCATTGTAGGTGATTGTTGTCAAGTTTCTATTGTTTCTTGTCAATTGGTATTATTTACCGTAAAAACTTGTATTACTAGGAAAACGCTAAAGTCCCTCCGCGTTGATGGATGAGCTTTTTTTAAGTTTTTAGTTTGCGTGGGATATCTTCACTTTTGCAAGTGCTTTGTTTTGTTGCCTACGCATTGTACGTGATTGTTGTCAAGTTACTATTGAAACTTGTCAATTTGTTATTATTTACCGTAAAAAACTTATATTAAAAGCTTTATTTCTATGGATTCTGGCTAGCTTTTTCAACTTTTTCTTTCAAAAGGTACTACATCCTCATAACCTTAATATCCATGAATAATATGAACGTTGTAGCCCCACCCGTTTGGTCAGAATTGGCCCAAATGGCACGAAAATATCGTACAAAAAAATCAAAAAACTTATATTAAAGCTTTATTTCTATAGATTCTGGCTAATTTTTTCATCTTTTTTTTTCAGAAAGCAATAAAACACCATTACCTTAATGTCCATATGAAATATGAACGTTGTAGCCCCACCCGTTTGGTCAGAATCGGCTCAAATGTCACAAAAATATCGCACTAAAAATCGAAAAAAAATCGTAAAAGTACGATATTCATGAGAAATATTTCTTCGATTGTACTTAAAAACGTAGCAAGTCTAAGTTCAGAGATTTCGAAGGCCCCCTCCAATTTTCATCAAGATCGCATATGCCGTTTGCCCGGTAGAGAGCGAAAAAACAGACGGGGGGAAAAAAAACAGCCGAGCTAAATTTTTTGGGGGGTCGGTGAAATTGAAGTCTTCGCTTCGCTCATCCAACACACTTGTACTAGAAAAACGCTGAAGTCCCGCCGCGTTAATGGATGAGCTTTTTTAAGTTTTCAGTTTGCGTGGGACATCTTTACTTTTGCAAGTGCTTTGTTTTTGCTGCCTACGCATTGTAGGTGATTGTTGTCAAGTTTCTATTGTTACTTGTCAATTGGTATTATTTACCGTAAAAAACTTATATTACTAGGAAAACGCTTAAGTCCCGCCGCGTTGATGGATGAGCTTTTTTTAAGTTTTTAGTTTGCGTGGGATATATTCACTTTTGCAAGTGCTTTGTTTTGCTGCCTACGCATTGTAGGTGATTGTTGTTAAGTTTCTATTGAAACTTGTCAATTTGTTATTATTTACCGTAAAAAAATTATATTAAAAGCTTAATTTATATGGATTCTGGCTATTTTTTTCAACTTTTTCTTTCAAAAGGTACTACATCACCATAACCTTAATGTCCATGTATAATATTAACGTTGAAGCCCCACCGTTTTGGTCAGAATTGGCCGAAAAGCACGAAATATCGCACAAAAAATCAAAAAACTTATATCAAAAGCTTTATTTCTATGGATTCTGGCTAACTTTTTCAACTTTTTCTTTCAGATGTACTACATCACCATAACCTTAATGTCCATGTATAATATGAACGTTGTAGCCCCACCCGTTTGGTCAGAATCGGCCCAAATGGCACGAAAATATCGCACAAAAAATCGAAAAATTCGTAAAAGAAACGATATTCATGAGAAATATTTCTTCGATTGTACCCAAGAACAATACAGCTCTATGTTCAGAGATTTCGAAGGTCCCCTTCAATTTTTATCAAGATCGGATATGCCGTTTGCCCGTAGAGAGCGAACAAACAGACAAAAATACAAACAAACAAACAAAAAAAAAAAAAAAAAAACACCCGAGCTAAATTTTTTGGGGGGTCAGTGAAATTGAAGTCTTCGCTTCGCTCATCCAAAAAGCTTTATTTCTATGGATTCTGGCTAACTTTTTCAACTTTCTCTTTCAAAAGGTACTACATCACCATAACCTTAATGTCCATGAGAAATATGAACGTTGTAGCCCCACACGTTTGGTGAGAATCGGCCCAAATGTTACGAAAATATCGCATTAAATATAGAAAAAAATCGTAAAAGTACGATATTCATGAGAAATATTTCTTCAATTGTACCCAAAAACGTGTCAAGTCTAAGTTCAGAGATTTCGAAGGTCCCCTCCAATTTTCATCAAGATCGCATATGCCGTTTGCCCGGTAGAGAGCGAACAAACCGACAGAAAAAAAAAAAAAAAACAACAAGCAAAAAACACCCGAGCTAAATTTTTTGGGGGGTCGGTGACATTGAAGTCTTCGCTTCGCTCATCCAACATGACCAACGAGCCACACAACAAGACCAACGAGCCACACAAACTCGAGTATGGGACCCCCCTCTAACGAGTCCACGGTGCATCCGACTTGTTCCATTTTCACACAAGTGTCTACCTAAAATAAGCAAGAATTAGTTGCAAGCTCATTTTTGTCAAAACAGTGACTTACCCCCTTTTCAAAATAAGTGATTCAATTACACATTTGACCGTCTTAATCTGATGGCAGGGTCAAAGTCCCAACGCAGCCGTATTACGCACTTTTTTAATGATGATGGGTGGTTTTTGCCCCCAACGCTAACGAGTCAGACGGATATTTTGAAAATGAGTCGTATTTGCGCTCCTATTTCAATAGTCAATCCAAATATACCTTACTAGGAAAACGCTAAAGTCCCGTCGCGTTGATGGAAGAGCTTTTTGTAAGTTTTTTGTTTGCGTGGGATCTCTTTACTTATCAAGTGCTTTTTGAACGCATTGTAGGTGATTGTTGTCAAGTTTCAATTGTTACTTGTTAATTGTTATTTACTTGGAAGCTTTGCAAACGCTCTTTTTAGTCGCGTTGATGGATGAGCTTTTTATTGTAAAATGTTAATATTAATTTAAAATAATAAAAACATATTAACACGGCCCATACAAAGCAATCATTAGGTCTATTGGATCATCCATGATTGAATCTTTGATTGTTTGTAACTAGGAAAACGCTAAAGTCCCGCCGCGTTGATGAATGAGCTTTTTTAAAGTTTTTAGTTTGCGTGGGATATCTTTACTTTTGCAAGTGCTTTGTTTTTCTGCCGACGCATTGTAGGTGATTGTTGTCAAGTTTCTATTGTTTCTTGTTAATTTGTTATTATTTAACGTAAAAATCTTACATTAAAAGCTATATTTCTATGGATTCTGGCTAACTTTTCAACATTTTCTTTCAAAAGGTACTACATCACCATAACCTTAATGTCCATGTATAATATGAACGTTGTAGCCCCACCCGTTTGGTCAAAATTGGCCCAAATGACACGTAAATATCGTACAAATAATCAAAAAACCTATATTAAAAGCTTTATTTCTATAGATTCTGGCTAACTTATTCAACTTTTTTCTTTCAGAAAGCAATACATCACCATTACCTTAATGTCCATGTGAAATATGAACGTTGTAGCCCCACCCGTTTGGTCAGAATTGGCCCAAATGGCACGAAAATATCGCACTAAAAATCGAAAAAAATCGTAAAAGTACGATATTCATGAGAAATATTTCTTCGATTGTACCCAAAAACGTGGCAAGTCTAAGTTCAGAGAAAACGAAGGACGTGTCAAATTTTCATCAAGATCGCATATGCCGTTTGCCCGGTAGAGAGCGAACAAACAGACGGAAAAACAAACAAACAAACAAACAAAAAAAAACAAAAAAAAAACAACCGAGCTAAATTTTTTTGGGGGTCGGTGAAATTGAAGTCTTCGCTTCGCTCATCCAACAAGGCTGTGAGTAAGGTATACAATCTCCTGTGAAGTTTTCATACAAGGCTGTGAGAAAGATCTAAAATCTATATTTTCGTGCTATTTGGGCGGATTCTGACCAAACGGGTGGGGCTACAACGTTCATATTTCACATGGACATTAAGGTAAGGGTAATGTATTGACTTTTGAAAAAAAAAAGTTGAAAAGGTTTGCCAGAATCTATAGAAATAAAGGTTTTAATATTTAACACACATCAAAAAACTCAAATTAACACCTTTATTTCTATATATTCTGGCTAATTTTTTTAACTTTTTTCTTTCAAACGTCAATACATCACCATTACCTTAATGTGCAATTGTGAAATATGAACGTTGTAGCCCCACCCGTTTGGTCAGAATCGGCCTAAAGGTCACGAAAAAATCGCACTAAAAAACCGAAAAAAATCGTAAAAGTACGATATTCATGAGAAATATTTCTTCGATTGTATCCAAAAACGTAGCAAGTCCAGGCTTATTTTTTTTGGGGGGTCGGTGAAATTGAAGTCTACGCTTCGCTCATCCAACAAAAAACTTAATTTAAAACCTTTATTAATATGGTTTCTGGATATTGTTTTAATTTTTTCTTTCAAAAAGCAATACATCACTATAACCTCAATGTCCATGTAAAATATGAACGTTCTAGCCCCACTCGTTTGGTCAGAATCGGCCCAAATGTCACGAAAATATCGCACTAAAAATCGAAAAAAATCGTAAAAGTACGATATTCATGAGAAATATTTCTTCGATTGTACCCAAAAACGTGGCACGTCTAAGTTCAGAGATTTCGAAGGTCCCCTCAAAATTTCATCAAGATCGCATATGCCGTTTGCCCGGAATCGTGCGAACAAACCGACAGAAAAAAAACAAAACATAAAAACATTGGAGCTAAATTTTTTGAGGGGTCAGTGAAATTGACGTTTTCGCTTCGCTCATCCAATGACTTATGAGGGGAGACTTTATTTTTCAAGCTCTCGTATTGTTCCGTCCACCAATAAATAACCTACATTATTTTGTATGGGTATGTGAATAATACACTAGGAAAACGCTAAATTAATTCATGAGAAATATGTCTGCGATTGTACCCAAAAATGTAGCAAGTCTAAGTTCAGAGAAAACGAAGGTCGTGTCAAATTTTTGGGGGGTCGGTGAAATTGAAGTCTTCGCTTCGCTCATCCAATTAATTGAGCGAAGCGAAGACTTCAATTTCACCGACCCCCCAAAAAATTTAGCTCTGTTGTTTTTTTTTTTTTTTTTTTGTTTTTTTTTTTTTGTTTTTTCCGTCTGTTTGTTCGCTCTCTACCGGGCAAACGGCATATGCGATCTTGATGAAAATTTGACACGACCTTCGTTTTCTCTGAACTTAGACTTGCCACGTTTTTGGGTACAATCGAAGAAATATTTCTCATGAATATCGTACTTTTACGATTTTTTTCGATTTTTAGTGCGATATTTTCGTGCCATTTGGGCCAATTCTGACCAAACGGGTGGGGCTACAACGTTCATATTTCACATGAACATTAAGGTAATGGTGATGTATTGCTTTCTAAAAGAAAAAGTTAGCCAGAATCGAGAGAAATAAAGCTTTTAATATACGTTTTTTGACTTTTTGTGCGATATTTTCGTGCCCTTTGGGCCAATTCTGACCAAACGGGTGGGGCTACAACGCTCATATTATACATGGACATTAAGGTTATGGTGATGTAGTACCTTTTGAAAGAAAAAGTTGAAAAAGTTAGCCAGAATCCATAGAAATAAAGCTTTTAATAAAAGTTTTTTACGGTAAATAATACCAATTGACAAGAAACAAAAGAAACTTGACAACATTCACCTACAATGCGTAGGCAGCAAAACAAAGCACTTGCAAAAGTAAAGATATCCCACGCAAACTAAAACCTTTAAAAAGCTCATCCATCAACGCGGCGGACTTTAGCGTTTTCCTAGTAAACATATTTTTACTAGGAAGTTTCACAAACGCTTTTGCAGGCGCGTTGTTGGATGAGCGTAATTGTTTAAAAACGAAAAAAGCGTAAAATTGTGATTTTCATAATAAATAATTATTTGATTATTGCTCAAATTTCACATGAATATATTATTGGATGAGCGAAGCGAAGACTTCAATTTCACTGACCCCCCAAAAAATTTAGCTCGGGTGTTTTTTTTTTTTGTTTGTTTTTTTTTTTTTTCGTCTGTTTGTTCGCTCTCTACCGGGCAAACGGCATATGCGATCTTGATGAAAATTTGACACGACCTTCGTTTTCTCTGAACTTAGACTTGCTACATTTTTGGGTACAATCGAAGAAATATTTCTCATGAATATCGTACTTTTGCGATTTTTTTCGATTTTTAGTGAAATATTTTCGTGACATTTGGGCCGATTTTGACCAAACGGGTGGGGCTACAACGTTCATATTTCACATGGACATTAAGGTAATGGTGATGTATTGCTTTCTGAAAGAAAAAGTTGAAAATTTTTGCCAGAATCTATAGAAATAAAGCTTTTAATATAAGTTTTTTGATTTTTTGTGCGATATTTTCGTGCCATTTGGGCCAATTCTGACCAAACGGGTGGGGCTACAACGTTCATATTATACATGGACATTAAGGTTATGGTGATGTAGTACCTTTTGAAAGAAAAAGTTGAAAAAGTTAGCCAGAATCCATAGAAATAAAGCTTTTAATAAAAGTTTTTTACGGTAAATAATACCAATTGACAAGAAACAAAAGAAACTTGACAACATTCACCTACAATGCGTAGGCAGCAAAACAAAGCACTTGCAAAAGTAAAGATATTCCACGCAAACTAAAAACTTTAAAAAGCTCATCCATCAACGCGGCGGGACTTTAGCGTTTTTCCTAGTTTTATAAAATTAAGGTTCTGTGAAAAAATTATTACAATCGGATAAAGCATGTAAGTGTTATAAGTCGAAGATATTAAAAAATAAAAATAAATCTCAAAATTGCAATTAATAGCCTAAAAAATAATTTTTTGATTGCGCTCAAATTTCACACGAATATATCAGTTCATAAAATTAAGGTTCTGTGAAAAAATCATTACAATCGGATAAAGCATGTAGGTGTTATAAGTCGAAGAAATTTAAAAAAATCCGGAAAAATAGTAAAATTGCGATTTTCGTAAGAAATCGTTTTTCGATTGCGCTCAAATTTCACACGAATATATTAATTCATTAGATGAGCGAAGCGAAGACTTCAATTTGACTTTGTGTTTTTTTGTTTGTTTTTGGATGAGCGTGGCGAGCGAAGCGAGTGAAGCGAAGACTTCAATTTCACCGACCCCCAAAAAAATTTAGCTCGGGTGTTTTTTTTTTTTTTTTTTTTTTATTTTATTTTGTTTTTCCGTCTGTTTGTTCGCTCTCTACCGGGCAAACGGCATATGCGATCTTGATGAAAATTTGACACGACCTTCGTTTTCTCTGAACTTAGACTTGCTACATTTTTGGGTACAATCGAAGAAATATTTCTCATGAATATCGTACTTTTACGATTTTTTTCGATTTTTAGTGCGATATTTTTGTGACATTTGGGCCGATTTTGACCAAACGGGTGGGGCTACAACGTTCATATTTCACATGGACATTAAGGTAATGGTGATGTATTGCTTTCTGAAAGAAAAAGTTGAATAAGGTAGCCAGAATCTATAGAAATAAAGCTTTTAATATAGGTTTTTTGATTATTTGTACGATATTTACGTGTCATTTGGGCCAATTTTGACCAAACGGGTGGGGCTACAACGTTCATATTATACATGGACATTAAGGTTATGGTGATGTTGTACCTTTTGAAAGAAAAAGTTGAAAAAGTTAGCCAGAATCCATAGAAATAAAGCTTTATTATGAGTTTTTTTACGATAAATATTACCAATTGACAAGAAACAATAGAAACTTGACAACAATCACCTACAATGCGTAGGAAACAAATCAAGCACTAGCAAAAGTAAAGATATCCCACGCAAACTAAAAACTTTAAAAAGCTCATCCATCAACGCGGCGGGACTTTAGCGTTTTCCTAGTTGAACGAGTGAGCGTAGCGAACGTAGTGATTTCCATTCGACTTAAGAGCCTAATGCATAGACAGGTTTCAGGCGCGGCTGCAGAGGGTTAGAAATCAAATAACAAGCTCTACAATTATGATCAAATAATTATGGAAAAATTTAACTATACTCAAAAATAAATTTTGAACCAATCGCATTTGTCTATTTTTTTCTTTGGTCGGTTATTGCTTCGGAAAAAAATGATAACTTGGGAACTTGATGATACACTTCACTGCATTGAAATAAGTAATATCCATGTTTCATGACAGCGATGTATTAATTTTACTATTTCGAACACTGTGGTGAAAGTTGATCTTATTTGAACCATAATTATGGGTATAATCGTTAAATTTAAATCAGTAAAAGCTACACAAAAAGGCACGGAATTGCGCCTAAAATGGGGATTGATGGCTGCACGGAGTTCCGCGTCTGTGCGTTAGGATCGTATGTACGAAAGACGATAACGGCAGCTCAGGCTATACGAACGCCTCGCCCAAGAAAATACGTAAACAGATGGACGACATTTTTAATTTTGTGTCTATGCGTAAAACGAGAAAAGTTGTCATTACGCTCAAAAAACAAAACAGAAACCATCCCGGGCTAGGCCAGCCGATGAAAATTATTTATAATACAACAGTGTAAGCTTCAAGTTACCTTAGGCTATATGACTAGAAATATGAATACAAACACATCACGTTTGACAACTCCTAGGCCTCTCCTAGCCAGCCCTAGGCCTTCACGACCGTGTTCTGACACTCCCGCACAAATAACTTGTTTTGATTACAGAAAGCCTAATGTAGTTGAACAATAGTAGGGGATGATAGTCCTAGGCTAAACAAAAAATTTACGGAAACAATACCCTTTTCTTTTTGTTCAAAGCTCCTGTCATTAAATGAAAATGTTAAACAAAAGGCAGTGCAAATTTTCAGTGTTCATTTGATGATTTGCTGATTTAGATGGCGGTGGAATGCAGTGGGAAAGGTGGAAAATATCAATTGTTGTGTTGTTGCTGCATTGGAAATTTTTTATTTTATTTTGATTTGATGGGCTACGAAGAACACTGGGTTATTTTTTAGTACATGGCAGATGTGCAATGTAACTATGTAGTGTATGTATGTACGTTACTGTAATGAAAAAGTGATTTGAAAAACCACGTTCAAATCTGTTTTGAGATCTCTCTATTCCAAAAATACGAATTTGATTTGCAAGTTTTTGTATTTTTTAAAATGTCTCAGTATATTCACAAGTATATTTTTTATTGGGTAGCTGATTCTGCGTGTGCGCTCCCATCCTTCTCGCGCTGCAGTAGTGGGCCATTCGTCAGTCTCACAAGGTCAATGTTGCTTTGCGGGGACGATGATTACTGATTTATACATTCAACATTTTGGTATTCTTACCCATGCATGTATCTATACTCGGCATGCTTTTACTCCAAGATGAGAGTGGCGGGTATTTTTTTTTCTTTCAATTTGGTTACCATACTTTTGACCATTTTGTTGCATGTTTCGCCTTTGGTGGCTAATGGCTATCAAATCAACAGAAACTGTTTCACTGTTTAGAGTGAAACTTCATTAGCTATGCTATGCTTCTCCTAAACAACAAACAAAATAGTAGTGGGGAATGTGGGACTATGTAAGTACTCAACACCTGGTTGTAAATGTAATGACAGCTAGCAGTGTATGTAAGCTACTTTTTACATCATTAAAAATTCTTGCATAGGGATTGGTTCTTGCATCAATCGCTCAGGAGCGTCACATCAGTTTTGGATGAGCGAAGCGAAGACTTCAATTTTACTGACCCCCAAAAAATATAGCTCGGGTGTTTGTTATTGTTTGTTTTTCTGTCTGTTTGTTAGCTAACAACCAGGCAAACTGCATAAGCGATCTTGATGAAAATTGGAAGGGACCTTCAAAATCTCTAAACTTAGAGGTGTATTGTTTTTTGGGCACAATCGAAGAAATATTTCTTATGAATATCGTACTTTTACGATTTTTTTCGATTTTTATTGCGATATTTTCGTGACATTTAGTCCGATTCTGACCAAACGGGTAGTGGTACAACGTTCATATTCACATGGACATTAAGGTTATGTTAATGTAGTACTTTTTGAAAGAAAAAGTTGAAAAAGTTATCCAGAATCCATAGAAATAAAGGTTTTAATGAGTTGTTTTAGGTTTATAACAACAATTAACAAGTAACAATAACTAACCCTACACTGATACTATACTAGGAAAACGCTTAAGTCCCGCCGCGTTGATGGATGAACGTAATTTTTTTTAAACGAAAAAAGCGTAAAATTGCGATTTTTTTAATAGATAATTTTTCGATAACGCTCAAATTTCACACGAATATATTCATTCATAAAATTAAAGTTCTGTGAAAAAATAATTACAATCGGATAAGCATGTAGGTTTTATTCGTCGAAGAAATGTTAAAAATTGAAAAAAATCGTAAAATTGCGATTATCATGAGAAATGATTTTTCGATTGCGCTCAAATTTCACACGAATATATTAATTCATAAAATTAAGGTTCTGTGAAAAAATCGTTACAATCGGATAAAGCATGTAGATGTTATAAGTCGAAGAATTTTTTTAAAAATCGAAAAAATCGTAAAATTGCGATTTTCATGAGAAATAATTTTTGATCGATTTTTCCCTCCGTGCAGTTCTTCGTTCAGAGATTTCATAGACCTCCATAAAATTTCATCGCAATTGGAGTATTGGTTTAGCCGGAATCGTGTTCACAGACACACAAAAATACAAAAAAAAAGAAAGAAAGAAAGAGAAAAAAAAAAAAAACATTCCGGATTTTTTTGTCCAGTGTAGTGAAATGGAATCTTCGCTACGCTCATCCAACTAATGTGAATTTATAATGAATGTATTTTATGGGAGCCCACTCGGGATAATAATAGTACAATGTCTTTGATTAAGGTACAATGACGTAATGTGAAGTTATAAAGATGCCTATGAAGATTGTATAGGGAATTGCATTATATACATGAAATTGAATATATTATAGTTTATAGGCCATATTGTGAAACTGAAATGTATTGTGAAATGTATTGTGAAATGAATTGTAAAAATAGCAATTTGCTAAATAAAAAGAAATACTAACTACTAATAGAAACTTGACAACAATCACCTACAATGCATTCAAAAAGCACTTGCAAAGGAAAAGTGCAAACAAACGCAAAAAACGCAAACAAAAAACTTACAAAAAATTATCATCCATCAACGCGGCGGGACTTTAGCGTTTTCCTAGTCTAATGTATTTGTGTTTAGTGCTGTACACCACAAACATGTATTCAAAATTGTTTTTTGTAACACCAAACTTATTATTCTCCGAAAGCAACTTGTGTTTTTGTGTGTCATTGTTGGACTTTGAATAGCACTGGCATAATTATGATCCACAATTTAAAATCATAAATGCAAAATATTTTCAATTGAAATTATATTTGTGTAATAAGTACGCAATCTATTTAGTAATAATATTGCATTGCTGTTTTTTTTTCGGTGTTCTTGTGTATATTACATCATCTTTAAAGCTACATCCGGAAGAAATATACCGTATTTAGGTAGTGAGCCGCCCTAGACAATTAAATTTTGCCGCCCCCCCCCCCATACCACCACCACCACCCAACTCACTACTAAAAGGTTTAGGTAACGGTTTTAAATTTAAATTTTCTTCTATTCTGCAACAAAGTTGTCTGTCTCAGATGCTGCATGCAGCAGCTAGCACCACAGTAAAACACGCAAGAGTCTTACTTTACGAACCCTTTTATTACGGGATCGGGATAAGAAGACTTAATAAATAAATAAATAAATAAATAAATATTCGTATTTAGAGTCTACCCACTCAGTCATATAACTGATTTTCAGTGGGGAACAGTAACCAAAGCGACCAAGCCAACCATGTAGGTCCCGACTAATGCTATAGCTGTACGAAGGACCGATCGCCGAAGGCGAAATTTTTGAAAATTTTTCAACTTTTAAAAGCTCCAAAACACGTTTTAAAATCTAAAATTACATAATACGATATAATAAAAAACAAAACGAATAAAAAAATAATTTAAAACTAACATTGTTGAATTTGTTTCGCTCTTGTGCCGCCCCCCCCCCCCCCCCCCCCCCAAGGGCTGCCCGCCCCTGGACCCGTGCCTAGTTGGCTTAGGTACAAAGACGCCCCTGAAGTTGCCGCAAACCTCAATACCATGATCGGGGCATAAAGACGTAAAGAACTGTAATCCCAAAGTGTTCCTTTTGTTTAGCGCTATCAAATGGTGCAAATATATTTTTAATTCTGGGCCCGGGGTAGAATTGGCCCAGAGCATGGCTCTGCTTATCGTAAAAGGCGATTCAAGAGAAAAAGTCCACCTCGCAAACATCAGCTAGAAAGAGCGGAGTATCTTACTCCCCGAAACTAGAGGCGAGCTCTGGCAATCGTCGTCGGGGACCTTGCCCCCTTCCCTTGACGACCCCCTGGCGACGATGACAATGACACAACGAACGATGACAAAGACGATGACGACCGCGACGTGAGAAACCCCCCTTCCTCCCCTTACCCGTGGCTGGTTCTGACCAGCATTCCATGGATTCCATTTCACTACACTGGAGAAAAAATCCAGAATGTTTTTCTTTTTTTTTTCTTTTTTCTCTATTTGTATTTTTGTGTCTGTTAACACGATTCCGGCTAAACCGATACTCCAATTGCGATGAAATTTTCTGGAGACCTTCGAAATCTTTGAACTAAGAACTGCCACGTTTTTGAACGCAATAGAAAAATTATTTCTCATGAAAATCGCAATTTTACGATTTTTTTCGATTTTTAAAATTACGATTAATTATTAAAAATCTCCTCCTCCCCCACCCCCTTAGGCAAGAGTGGTGCATTATGACCTAACGGTTGACGCGTCCTTAATCTAAATAAATAAACAAGAAGTACACAATTATCTACGTTACAACTTCTGTGATTATCTATGGCTCAAAAACGACTATGGAATGCGAGAAGGCCTTCGCCATTAGAGTAATTTGCACCGGAAAGTCATAAAAATTGTTTCCGTCATAAACTACGAGTGAACAATAATAATGGGATGAGTAAAAAAAGTAAAAAATGTTTTATAAAAACGGCGACCTCTCGCATTCAAAACAAGCGTGCTGACCAGTGAGCCAACACGACTACGGTGAGCGGGCGGTCTCCAGTGATACTTATGCAGATGCACGCTAACTTGAGACGAGCGTAAAACATTTGTCATTACAATTAGGGCACTTTCAATAGTTTTAAAACCTTCTGCCGATATTTCTACAGTGTAATTTACGTCTCTATACATGAGATGTACATTATAATTGGATGAGCGTGGCGAGCGAAGCGAAGATTCCATTTCACTACACTGGAGAAAAAAATCCAGAATGTTTTCTTTTTTTTTCTATTTTTTTTTTCTATTTGTATTTTTGTGTCTGTAACACGATTCCGGCTAAACCGATACTCCAATTGCGATGAAATTTTCTGGAGACCTTCGAAATCTTGAACTAAGAACTGCCACGTTTTTGAACGCAATAGAAAAATTATTTCTCATGAAAATCGCAATTTTACGATTTTTTTCGATTTTTAAAATTACGATTAATTGTAAAAATTAAAAATTAAAGTTATTTTTTATTTCTTTTAAATAATTTAAAAAAAAAATTTCAATGAAGTAATGATTTTTTCTCAGAACAACAGAAAATCCGCATAACACATGGCAGCTCAATGCTCCAATTACGCTCATCCAACAACGCGGTGGGACTTAAGCTTTTTCCTGGATGTGGCAGTCAGTCGCATAAAATCATCCAACTCGCCACCAAATAATATCTCGTGGTTTGAAACGTGGCTGGTAATGCGGGTAGCCTAGGACCCTAGGGGAGAAGACGCAACTGTATTGACAGAGCTACCGATAGCGGACGATTTAGTTTAGGTAGTCACCGCAAAATTTGAAAGCGCTCGGCCCTGCTTTCGACTCTTAAACGGCCCTAATTGTTTTTCTGCGTGCGTGCGTGCGTGTGTGTGTGTGTGTGTGTGTGTGTGTGTACGTTGAAAATCAGCCGAATCGCCCGAACAGATTGCGCTGAAATTTTAAACAGACATCCGGTACGAGTTTATAAAGAACTGCTAACAAATTCAGCAAGATTCATTGCGATTTAAACCTACAAGAAATGATAAACTGAAAAATAGACTTCCAATGTTAGAAATTATTTTAACGACAATGTTTTAGATTTTGAAAATATATTTTTGTTTGTTTTTCGCCTGGCCGTGTAATGCCGTGCCCATGCAAGGTCAGTCGAATGTTGGACGTCAAGGTACCCCCAATTCCGCTTATATGCAATGCATATTTTCACGTATTTCGTACTGGCTATGTTTACCATAGTAGGCCCTATTGCCACAGATGATGGACTACACTGCGTATATGCATTTCAAAACATGTTTAATTATTTTTTAAATACAAACTAGAAATTACAAAATCTTTCCCGCCCAGGGGATTGAACCCACGTCTCCCACATTTTTGGCTACAAGGGCGCTTTAGCCAACTAGACTAGGGAAACTCCAAAGTCGTAGTAAGACGAGTGAGCGAGTCATGTGGTGAGTACCCGCCGACCCGGGAACATTTTGCATTTAAGTTTGATAATTATATTCGTATAAATAATAGGGTATTGGTGGAAATCACTGTGCCGGAGGTTGCTGTTGTTGGCAGTCTTCAACTGAATATTCCGTGTGACTGCCGGGTCTTGCTTAATGGTAGATTGTTGTTCCGGGAGTTGTGTAAAAGTTTAGGCCATAGTTTAGGCCAAAATGCTCCACTGTAGCCTATGATAGGCTATAGGGAGGCCTAAGGTAAGGGGAAGAAAAGAAATGTTACCGGGTACTCAACACATGGCTCACTCACTCGTCCAACAACGACTTTGGCGTTTCCCTAGTTTACTTACGTTACCCCAAGAAAAATAGCTCGGGTGTTTTGTTTTTGTTAGTTTTTTTGTCTGTTTGTTCGCTCTCTACCGGCCAAACGGCATATGCGATCTTGATGAAAATTGGAGGGGACCTTCGAAATCTCTGAACTTAGAGCTGTATTGTTTTTGGGTACAATCGAAGAAATATTTCTCATAAATATCGTACTTTTACGATTTTTTTTTCGATTTTTAGTGCGATATTTTCGTGATATTTGACAACGGCTTCTCTGATGTTGATGAAACTTTATGGTAACGTTTTAAATCACTGAAATCATAAATGTTATGATTTTAGAGACATTTGAAAAAAATATTTCTTATAGAAATCGTACTTTTACGATTTTTTTCTCCGGTTTTTCATACGATATTTTCGTGATACTTGGGCCGATTTTGACCAAACGGGTGGGGTACAATGTTCATATTTTACATTGACATAATGATTATGGTGATGTGGTGCCTCTTGAAAGAGAAAGTTGAAAAAGTTGGTCAAATTTCATAGAAATAAAGGTTAAAATATAAGCCTTTTACAGGCGTATAATGAACAAGTAATATCAAGTAACTATAGAAAAAGTAAGAAGATTCCACATAAAAACGTTATCATTGGACAGAAATATTCCAAAAAAAGCTCATCCATTAACGCGACTGGAAAAAGCGTTCGCGAAGCGGCCTAGTAAAATTAAGGTTCAGATCGAATAAAGCATGTAGGTGTTATTAGTCGATGAAATTTTTTTTAAATGGAAAAAATCGTAAAATTGCGATTTTCATGAGAAATAATTTTCGATTGCGCTAAAAAAACGTGGCAGTTCTAAGTTCAGAGATTTGGGCCTCCATCAGGATTTCAGGCCTTCACGTAATTATCGGTATAGTTAATGACGTACATAAGCTTTTGGCCGAAATCGTGTTAACAAACAGCCAAATATATATTTAAAAAAAAACATGCCAGATTTTTTCCACAGTGTAGTGAAATAGAATCTTCGCTTCGCTCGCTACGCTTATCCAATTATTTTTTACTTTCAGGAATTCTTTTTTTGTATAACAAAGTTATTGAAGGGATGAGATTGTTATGTGTTCTGCGATGGTCCATTCGTATTTAAAACCACTTATATAGTAACATTGATTAAAGAAGGCTTTCTTTAATCAATGATAGTAAGTAGGCTATATCCCACACATAACAAAAACTTGTAAAAATACAGCCAAACCTTACACACTCAAAAGAAATGAGATCTAAAAAAAAGGGCCAAGCTCATCTACCCTTCCACATTTGCGCATTCTTAATTCATAAACGTACAGTGTCCCGTAACAACACCATTGAAAAGCTTGGCAAAATAGAATTTTCAACTATAAATTTAAACGTAATAGTTAATCCAAATTCTTTTTTTCTAATTAATTTTAATGTAATTGTCATGCGAATTCTATTTTGCCAAGCTTTTCAAGGATGTTGTTACGGGACACTGTACGTTTATGAATTAAGAATGCGCAAATGTGGAAGGGTAGATGAGCTTGGCCCTTTTTTTTAGATCTCATTTCTTTTGAGTGTGTAGGTTTGGCTGTATTTTTACAAGTTTTTGTTATGTGTGGGATCTCATTACTTTTTCAAGTTTCATTGCAAATTTATTTGTTAAAATAAAATAATTTTATCAGTCGATTTAATTGCTATGGTATTACCAATAGACAATAGAATGAAAAAATATAGTGGTCCAAAGACTTGCTTTTTGTAAACAATGTAGGCGATTATTGTCACGTAACTATAGTTACTTGTTGACTGTATGCCTGTATAAGGCTTATTTTAAAACCTTTATTTGGAAGCCTTCCAGCAATTTTTTTTAACTTTTTCTTTCAAAGGGAATTACATCACTATTACCTTAATGTCCATGTAAAATATGAACGTTGTAGCCCCACCCGTTTGGTCAGAATCGCTGGGCAATTGAAACTGACGAATTAGATAGTAGTAGTAGTAGTAGTAGTAGTAGTAGTAGTAGTAGCCAGTATAGTAACTAACATCCTTAAAGTGATTTTGAGCATGTTTCAAGTCATTTTTTCACCAAGAAGGAATGCTCGTACCCCAACCAAATTTGGCATGCGTTGTCGGACACCTAAATCCCCTCATTTTGATAGTTTTCAAGTTCACATCACGTTTCATGACGGCTGGGTGACACCTCGAAATCACCCCAACTCTGCTTGCTGTATAAGGTGCCTGAGTGTGTAGCGCACCGCGGCTTGGCTGCGGCGCCCTAACGGGCACCTAGATTTTAGATGTTTGTTAAATGTTATTTTTTTATTTCAATGTATTTTTATCAATTGATTGTTATTCTGTGTCGCAAAGCAACAGCGCTGGCTGCAGAGACCAAAAAAGGTTGAAGGTTCATTATTATATTATGTCACAGGCTATACAAAAGAAAATACATAAATAAAATTACACCATTGTTGTATTATAATTGATTACCCTTACCCTCTCTTTCACACATAAGGGCGCGAAGTGTATTTATAAATAGTTGCTCTCCCATCCCGTCCCGTCGCCCTGCCACAAATGCTCAGTGCTCATCCAGCAACGCGAACCGAAGTGGAGACATGAGTGGAGAGTAGAAACGGTTTTCGAATCGGTGCTAGCCTAGATTCACATCTCATTTTGCATCAGCTGATTGTAACTACTCGTTGTAATGTTGTATGAACTGCGTTTTCTTCTTTCAAGTTTGAGGTTATGTTCAGGTCGCATATGTTCTCAATGCATTTTTGTTGCACTGATGTTGGACTTGTGAGTGCGAAATAATAGTTTAATAGCTTTTTTTAATCATGGTTGAGCAAATTATAATATTTATTTAGACCCTTGGTCATGTTAAGTAATAAAATACGAACAGTGATATCGGTGAGGTGTTTAAATCTCCAAAATTTTAGAACATTTCATGTGGGTCGAATAACGATGGATCATGCATATGTACGGTATTTGAAGGACGCAGAACAATTTCAAATGTGCCTACGATTCAAAGATCAAAATTTGGGAATCAATCGTCAATTTATGTTTAATCGTCGTACGACAGAGACGGTATCTGATCTTTTAAAAAGGATCAACACATCTTTTGATAAAACTTTTTCCAAAGGTAAAAAGAAGAAAAAAAATAAATCTGCAGCTGCCCCAGCAGAGCAGATCCCAGAAATTCAAGCAGAACTAACAAAGGATGGTGTAATCGTATCTGGAGAAAGTATTTGCAAAGAGGTTCTATTTAACTCGACAAATACTAGCACAAGTTTGTGCCTCCGTATTTTAGGAGTAGAATATTCCTTGATATTAAATGCACCATGGGTGGATAATATGACCCTTCCAGTTTGTATTATGACAAACTTTCCTGTCTATGCCACAAAGCTTGAACTGTCCTTTGTTGCCAAGGAAAACTGCATATTTTCTTGGAGCCGAGCTAAGATTGCTGTTGATCAATCTCTAGTGCAAAACGAACATTGGGTAGATGTTGGAACTGAATATTTATATGTACCATCTACTGATGATATTGGTCACTTCCTTAAACTGAGCTGCATTCCAATGAATGGAGATCTACGTGGACCAATGGTTGAAGTAGTTTCTAAAAATGTAGTTGAATCTGGTCCAGGTGATTGCCCATTCCAGCAACGTCATGCTTTCACACCAGATAGGCTGCAAGGAAACAAGTAGGTACCTACCTTACACTTTACAACCTAGTGCCTTTCACAATTTAAAGGCCCATTCACAACCACTTAGCGCACGTAAATTACAAAAATTAACAAGTTGGTCCCATTGGATTCCTTGTAACTGTTCTCATCCAGGTTCGTGAACCACTAGGTGAACGTGGCAAAAAGTTGAGAAAACTTCAACTTTTCGGTAATTTTCATAATTTTTGTGATTGGGGAATGCGCAAAAGACTGGGGCGTAGCCGCGTAGGCCTACACATTAATTATGCGAGTAAAAAACTTGCAGCTGAATGTTAGGCTACCACCTTATTAAAAGACTGATTGATGTGCAGTCCACGTGTTGTTTACTTTGCACATCCAGTCCAGATTACAGTATGGGATTGTATGCTGGGGGTTGTCACCCCACACTATTAGACTTAGGTGTAGTGTATTAGACTAGGCCCTACCTATAACAAAGGGCTGTCTGGTAGCCTACTGTCTCATGTTGAGCAGTTAGGCCTAGGGTACCGGTAGCCATTGGGCCTCTTCAACAATAATGAAATAATAAAATTTTGCAGCTTCCGTGTTGTTTCTTACAACATCTTGGCTGACCTTTATGCTGACACTGAATCGGCTCGTACTCTGCTATACCCATATTGTCCGGCGTATGCTCTACACATTGACTACAGAAAACAGCTTATCCTAAAGGAGCTTATAGGTAGGTCTTTAAACCAGTTCTGGTGCCATAAACCCTACCGGTAAGGCCGAATTTATCAGTGATTAATTATTACGAATTGCTTTTAATTTGTGTAGGCCTACATACTAGGCCCCTTGTCTAAAACCTATTGTCTGAAAATAATATAATAATTACCTAGGTATTATTTTTTTTTTCAACTCAATTTATTGTCACAAAACAGAATATCATTGATACATCTCAAAGAAACTCACAAAGCCCATTATGCGGGCTCATCTGTTGAATAAAAAAAATCAAATAATCTAAACAAAAACAACCATAGGCCTAGAGGAAGGAGACATGAAAAAAAATATTAACAAATCATAAACATTTTAAAAGGAAACAAATTGAAGTAGATTAACTGTAGCCTAACCTAACTAAAAATGAAATAAAACACAACACAATGTCATAATTTAGTTATTCACACAGTTTATATAGTAGTAATGTTGTGTTACGTTGTTATTACTCACCTTCAACAGATATTAGGTTGGAACCTATCCTATACATATGATACCACCGATTGGATACTTCTATCAACATTTACACACAATTGTACAACACCTGTTAAGTTAACTAAAAACAACAGAATAGCCCTACGGTTAGCCTAGCTAAACTTAGTACGGTTGTTCTGACTTACCCCAAAGCATTTTTTGGCAGGTACTAGATCACCTTTACATGTACACCATTTACCACATTCTAAGTTAACATTATCACAATTGTACTACCAAATGTAAATGCACATCCTAAAAAATCTAAAATAGCCACATTACTGAGATAACCTGCTCCTATTTACCAGACATTTTTCCATACGATGCTCTTCGACATGGCCGTGTTCACCATTCTAAGTTGCCTCTATCTAGTCGATCTACTTATTAGATCAACATCACTAAAAAAAGTTTACAGATAATTAGCATTATAGTATGGTAACGCCCATTGAACCTGATGTATCATGTGTTCACTGTCGTTCCGGTTTGCCTTTCCTTCGTGCTCTCCTTGCTAGAAACACCAAAAAAAATTCGCCTCAGGCGGCTGGGCGCTGACCCTAGATGACTGTTGCACGACACCCTGTATAATTACATTTTGCCGGTCCGTGAAT
>JAMZAV010007094.1:0-34678 GCA_024449915.1 Sweltsa coloradensis | reverse complement strand
AAAGTGAATGGTTTTCAAAAAAATGTAAAAGTTATTCAACCCCTTAATGTGACAGCAACTTAGCCAGAGGGGCGCACTGAGGGACTTACCCACAAAATTTCCCACTTCGCAGAAACACGATACCAATACCCAGCCTGATATGAATTAGTCCTAGCAAAGGGTGGACTAAGTTCACACCACGACTGTTATCTTCTGTAGCTGAGCTGCGGAAAATGATAAGTTTTCAAAAGGATACAGTGACTTTCAAAATTAAAACACATGCAAATACAAATAAATTAAGTACATGGCATAGTACTTCAGCGAAAGCAAAAGACTGTCCCAAAGAAATATAGGCAATTTAAAAATCAGTCCTTGAATGTGGAAGTTGGTTGTTGATGGCAATGTTTTAATGGATTGATTATAATGGGGATGATATTACTACTATTCAAATTGATGGGAAAAACAAGTGAACTGCTAATAATTAAATTAATTTGTATTAAAACAGGTAAACGCATATTACTATTTAAAAGGAATGAGGCAATAAAAAACATACAATAAACAATACAATATTGAACACATCAAGACTCCAGTCCTTTTATTATTGAGTGTATTGAGATAACTAGACCGCTTCGCGAACGCTTTTTTTAGTCGCGTGGATGGATGAGCTATTTGTAAGCTTAGTATACGTGGGACCTCTTTACTTTTCAAGTCCCATTGCAAAATAATTTTTGTTAAATTAGGATAATTTTTATAAAGAAGTATTAATTGCTATGGTAATACCAAAATTAATAGAATGTAAAATATCTGGAGGCCCGAAGATTTGCTTTTTGAACGCATTGCAGGTGATTGTTGTCAAGTTTCTATAGTAACTTGTTAGTTATTATTATTTATTATTATTACTAGGAAAACGCTTAAGTCCCGCCGCGTTGTTGGATGAGCGTAATTGGTGCATTGAGTTACGCAGATTTTCTGTTGTTCTGTAAAAAAAATCAATACTTATTCGAAGATTTTTTTAAATTAAAATTTAAAATTTTAAATTAAATTAACTTAATTTTTTTAATAAATTGTAATTTTTACGTAATTTTAAAAAAGAAAAAAATCGTAAAATTGCAATTTTCATAAGAAATAATTATTCAATTGCACTCAAATTTTACACGAGTATATTAATTCATAAAATTAAGGTTCTATAAAAAAATCATTACAATAGGATAAAGCATGTAGGTGTTATATGTCAAAGAATTGTTTAAAAAAAGAAAAAACCCGTAAAATTTCGATTTTCATGAGAAATAATGTTTCGATTAAGCTCAAATTTCACACGAATATCTTAATTCATAAAATTAAGGTTCTGTTAAAAAATCATTACAATCGGATAAAGCATGTAAGTGTGTGTGTAAGTGTAAGTCGAAGAATTTTTTTAAAAATCGAAAAAAATCGTAAAATTGCGTTTTTTATAAGAAAAATTTTCCCGATTGCGTTTAAAAAACGTGGCAGTTCTAAGTTCAGAGATTTCGAAGGCCTCCATAAAATTTCATCGCAACCCGGAGTATCGGTTTACCCGGAATCGTTTTAACAAACAACACAAAAATACAAAAAAAAAAAAAAAAAAAGAAAAAAAAAAAAACTTTCCGGTTTTTTTTTCCCCAGTGTAGTGAATGGAATCTTCGTACGCTCATCCAATTATACCTAAAAAACTCATTTTAAAAACCCTTTTATTTCTATGGATTCTGGCTAATTTTTTAACTTCTTCTTTGAAAAGGTACTACATCACCAAAACCCTTAATGTCCATATAAAATATGAATGTTGTAACCCCACCCGTTTGGTCAGAATCGACCAAATATCACGAAAATATTGCTTTAAAAAATTTGAAAAAAAAAATCGTAAGAGTACGATATTCATGAGAAATGTTTCTTCGATTATACCCAAAAGTGGCAGGTCTAAGTTCAGAGATTTCGAAGGTCCCCTGCAGATTTCATCAAGATCGCATATGCCGTTTGCCCGGTATAGAGCAAACAAACAGACAAAAAACTAACAAAAAAACAAAACACCTGAGCTATTTTTGGGGTAACATAAGTGAAATTGAAGACTTCGCTTTGCTCATCCAATAATTCGGTAATGCTGTATTAAGAAAATACAGTAGGCCCTTTTTAAATTTCGAAATTCTTTGTAAGAAAAGGGACATTTTAAATTTTAAAAAAAATTTGTTTTATCAAAAAAAAAAAAACATAATGACTGCTTGTTGGCAAGAAAAAACAAAAGTGTGGTCAATTTTCTTAGAATTGGTAGTATCCCTAGGCCTACGGAAGCTGAAATGCATAATGAAGAAGTGACACTGGCTCTAGGCTTATGAATAGAAATGGATGTTTTCGCATATGCGATAGATGCGAAATGGCCCCAATAACTGTAGATTTTTTTTTTTTTTTTACATTTGTCGACTTTTTGGGGTTATAGGGGTTTACGGCGTAAAAGTTTTTTTGATTTGCAAATTTTTTTGAAGTGCGATGAGCGTAAATAGATATGGGAAAGCGGCTACTTGCGATGAAAGCACGATTTAGGCTTTTTTTCATTGGTAATATGCGAAATAACGAACTGTTTCCTCGGCCCGCGGACGGAAGTTTGTGCGAGTGCGAGATGCACTTCCAAAATTCAGCCTCTCTAATTTTAGTGAAGTATAGAATGCTAACTTGCAATGTAACAGTACAGCCTCTGCTCTTCTTATTTAGGCCCTCAGCCGGGTGATTTTTTAATTTTTATTTAATTAATTTACATATTGTGAAATGTGTAATGTGGCATAATTTTTATTAATTAGGGTTAATTTGTATATACTGTACATAAAAATTTAACAAGGTATACAAAGAAATCAGGGTAAACTAGCTGGTTATCCAGGAAAGTGGGAGCCAGGCATGGAGCAATGTTTTCACCCTCGATAGTAGGGGTAACAATAGGTTTGTTCTTTTGTCCACCTCTAATTGTGGTAATTACACCTAGGTGTAAAATACAGAATCAGAAATGGGGTTAAAAGGTGTAATATATCACGGGTGGACAAAAGAACGATTTTGTTGTAATTTGACAGCAAATTTCGAGGTTATGTTGCCAGCTGTCATTCAATTCAAACACTTTCAGAAGATATCTCTACTCAATAACACAGTTTTGTGCATTTTCTACAATTCTATTCTATATTATTTTATTATTACCAGTTTTATCTTCTATTTATAAAACAATCACACATTATAACGGGGTTACTTTTCAAATTGGCGCGAATTTCCATAGCTACACCTTTTACACCTCCTCAAGAGGAAGGTGCAAAAAGTGTAAAAGTTGTAATTACCCCCTGGACAAAAGAACACGTCTTAGGAAGAAATACTGTAATTACACCTGGACAAAAAAACGCTTATTTCTTCAAAGGTGCAAAAGGTGTAAGAATTGGTGAACAAAAGAACAGACCTATCGGTAGTGTCACTTGCCAGCCTGCAAGTCGAGGCTAAGGTGAAAATCTGAGTTTGCTACGTTTTGTCAGCTCAGGAATGCGGCTAGCTAGCCACAAGAGTTGTTTTCGCCTAGAATTCGCTTTTCAGTTTCCACCAATAGCAATGCCGGATGTCCTAGTGCGGGTTGTGATCACGTGATTCTCCCATGTCGCGAAATCACCCTGTCCAGCAAGCAGATCAGTGCATGGGCCTTGACCGACGGGCATTGGTAGGATTTGAATTCGCGGGTGTACTGACTCAATCGGAGGGAGGAAATAGTCCTTCTGAGTGGTGGGGGCTGGAAGCAAACAAGTGGACACATCCAAGCGTTACCTCGGCCACTATTGCAAGATTCCTAGAAGAGACAAGTCGAGTTTTGATAGCAGTGCAAAAATCGAGTGTTTTAGCAAGCATGGGAAATATCCCTCGTAAAGTAAAGGCAAGTTGGCCTAAACACCTCGATATGAGGTCGGAAGGAGTGCCGAGTTGTTAGGAATGTATTTTATGCTAATTTAAACACCGTTTTTCGTGATAGCCTAGTACAGGCTAGCCACATGGTCTAGACCAGTGACCATGCGCGAGTGAAATCTATAACAACCGCATTGATATGGTATATTATCTCTCAACACCATCAACACCATACGGGAGTGGCATGAAAATGCAATCAAAAGTTAATAATTCTTTTTAAATAACCGATAGTCACGCAATCAGTAACTTGGTATGACCAACCACGTGGGTCAACCAAAGGCGTCGGCTTCATCATCAACGAGGATCTTCAACTGAGCAAGTAAGCTGTAAGTGTCCCAATCACTATACGTCCTCGCATAATTGTACGCGAAGCTGAGAACTTCGAGGTCTTCATAGGGGCCTAACGGCACCAAGCATAGGGTGTGGGATATCCGGTCCGCCACTGGAGGCCGACCTAGATATCACCGCGACTACCGGCGATCAGGCGCCAGCCTACGTACGAGCGCAACAATGGCCACCCATCTCCCCAGCTATTCCGTGCATCGCTGTACCAGCGATCTCCAAACCCCCTCCCCCTACCCCTCTTCAAGAAGTCAAGCACATACTAGGGAAAATCGACCACCATACGTATTATAATAAGGAAAAATATTGTATTGTAGTTAGGACTTTATTTGTTTATTTTTCTTTCAAAGTTGGATCCAACCTAAATTCAAACCGGATGTCAGTAGATAGTATTCTGAAAATGCTTAATTATAATGCAACTTCTTTTTATCCAGATCTTTCATTGGCTACTGCATGCGTATCCTAGAATACTCCTCCTCACTTTCAATTCACTATTTTAAGCCTTCAGCAATTGCAACAATATTTTTGTGTACTATCATTGCTCATAGTAAGTAGGATCTAGGGCTGAACGAGCGGGACCTGTGAGCGGGCGAAGGCGTCTGCAGCTCTCTGGAGGTGACACGGCTCAGCGCTAGCGAGCCAGTACAGGCACCTCTTCTCCCCTCACCGGGAGAAGTTGTATTGAGTGGTGTTCCCCATCTGTCACTGTACATGTTCATATCTGTCTGTGTAATTAGGGTAGGTTGTTTTCACTTTAGTAGCATTGTAGGCAAGGTCCGGTTAGGGAAGTTAGATCAACCCCAAGGTGACTAATAAGAAGGATGTGCAAAAATGGTTTTTAAAAGTTTGAATATTTTCGCCTTAAAAATAAAAATTTGCGATTTGTCGCGATTACCAAAAATCACCCAAATTTTCTCATGCAAAACTTAAAAAATATATATATATATATATGATAAAAAAACAAGGATCTTGGGTAAAACCGCGTCGAAAATAAGATGAACCAGGGCAGAACCTGGGCGTCCCCGACGTTTCGTCTGTACTACGTCAGACATTATCAGGTTGGGCTGTGACTCTACGGAGGTTGGAGTCACAGTGGTTTGGGAAGCACGCAGCGCCCCCCTTATATAGCCTCGGCTGAAGGTGCGGGGCGGCGAGGTTTATAGAAAATAGGTGCGGGGCGGCGAGGTCCTATGTGAAAAGGTGCGGGGCGGCGATGTCATATCGATAAAATATAAGGATGGTGGCAATTTAGAAACAAAATAGCACAGCTTACTTAGTGAAACCTTTTAGTCGGCTTCTTTTCATAGGGCCTGATTGGTTGTCTTTTTAAAAGTTTTTCGTGCTTGGAAATTTTGGAATCGGAAATTTGCACCACCTCTGAGGGATTTGGCGAATAGGTCTACGGACTACATTTCGAGGCATGAGTGAGGTTTCCCAAACAAGAGGGAGGCTCTGGCTATCATCTCTTTTGTTCATGTTATTCGGCCGTTTTTCAATTTCCACAGATTCACGGATTTAAAACGTGGCTTTAGTGTGGTACAGGACAAAAAACCCATGGTGTGGACAAGCTGAATGATTTTCTTTACTATCTAAATGGTATCCATTCGAATATTCAGTTCACCATGGAAGTAGAATCCAACGAAAATCACTTGCTTTTTCGATGTCTTGATAATAAAGAATGTTGATGGCAGTTGGGACACACAGTCTATAGAAAACCCACCCACACCAATCGGTATCTGAATGCTGCTTCTCACCCCCCGTCCTTCACAGTTATTTTCAGTGGTTAACACTCTGGTCACCCGGTCCAGGAACCTACTGACAAAAACTCACTCAAGAGGGGGAATTTGACAAGGGTCCGTTGAAGCTCTATCACTCAATGGTTACTTGGACCGAGACATAACCCGAGCGTTTAAAAAGTGAACTGAAGAAATCTGAGGATGATACTGAGGACAAGGAGAAACCACGGTCAAAAGCTTTTTCTTCCGTTTTGTCAAGGGTACCCCAGAGTCATAGGTAGAATCCTCAATCGTTTAAAAACATCGAAAAACCATTTTCTCCCCTGACAGAAAAATCAGCTCCTTTTTTAGAAGTGCAAAGGGGCTCTGTTCATCTGGAAGAAAGAGGGGTTATGAGGTTCCCTGTGGCGACTGCGATCAAACGTACATAGGCCAAACAGGCAGACGCCATAGCAAATGAGGATAAATGAACACTCTAATGCAGTGAAAAACAAGGTGACAAGAAATCAGCCCGGCTTTAACATGCTAAAGCTTACTCGCATGTGATAGATTTGACAAACAAAACTATTTGTCCGTACAAACAGCTCAAGCCACGTATTATCCGTGAATCTGTGGAAATTGAGAAACGGGCCCGAATAACAGAACAAAAGAGATGATAGCCAGAGCCTCCCTCTTGCTTGGAAACCTGCACTCATGCCTCGAAATGTAGTCCGTTTGGACCTATTCAGTCAAATCCCCCAGAGGTGGTGCAAATTTCTGATCCATAATTCCAAGCACGAATAACTTTTTAAAAGACAACCAATCAGGCCCTATGACAAGAAGCCGGGGCTAAAAAGGTTTCACTACAGAAGCTGTGCTATTTTTTTTCTCAATTGCCACCATCCGTATATATTTATCGATATGACATCGGGCCGCCCCGCACCTTTTCACGATATGACCTCGCCGCCCGCCCCCTATTTTCTATATAAACCTCGCCGCCCGCACCTTCAGCGAGGCTATATAAGACGGGCGCTGCGTGCTTGCCCCAAACCACTGTGACTCCAACCTCCGTAGAGTCACAGTCAAAACCCTTTATAATGTCTTTACGTCAGTACAGACGAAACGTCGGTGGACGCCCAGGTTCTGCCCTGTTCATCTTATTTCGACGCGGTTTTTCCCAAGATCCTTTTTTTATCCCATGACGGGCCGCGAAAACCCACAACAATCCATATATATATATATATATATATATATTTACAAGTTTTATGATAATTTGGTTGCTTTTAATGATTTAAAAGAAAAACAAGCACATGAGAGTGAAAATGCAGAATCAGTTTTAATTTTGAGCCCAATTTGAGCCTTTATTTTTAAGTTCCGACAGTTTTTACCAGAATTAATTTTTACTACCCCGGGACCCCCACCAAGGTTGTTCAAAGCTAGGGGCCCAGTAGGGGCCTACCTCAACAAGTAAGTAAGCATAGGGCCACAAGGCCTACTTACTCTGTAGGTTTAGGCCTAAGCAAACCATTTCAAATCCACATCATGACTTGGTCATAGTCTGAAAGGCCTAGGAATAAATTTCTGTCACAATTCAATTCATAAGCTAGGGCCCTAATGTAGTTCAATTTTGAATTTACATATGTGTAGCTAGACCTAGGCGACCTTAACAATAAACATATGCTTGTATGTGCGCATACACTTTTATAACTACAAAATACTTATGTAACACCCTTGTAATACGCATAAACACTTGGATGAATAAAATGTAAACATTGTCTTTTACATTTGAATCTTGAATTGTCCCAATTCCGATGTTCTATGGAGATAAGCAACAGTTTATTAATTTGCTACAAAACGCTATTTTTTTAATTATTATTTGAAAACGCTCCAAAATGCTAAATTTGAAAATCAAAATGCTAAAATATTGATTTGAAAATGCTTCTTGTTCTAACATCCACCTCTACTTATGAATAATTAGGGCCATCAAAGTCCAACTCACAACCTTCATGTGGTTTGGCCCGTGAGTAGGGGAGTTTCACTCCCTGAAACTAATGGCGAGCTCTGGGTCGTCGTCGGGGAACTTTCCCCTTCCCTTTGACTACCTCCCCGACGGCGACGACAATGACAACAAGGACGGACGATGACACAGACGAAGACAATTACGAAGTGGGGGAACCTCTGCCCTCCCCATACGCTTGTGGCTGGTTCCGACCAGCACAGGCATGTCCACTCCTCGTCCCCCCACGTCTCCCCTTACATTCCTCCCCTTGGAAAGAAGTATACATGGTGGTAACTCACACTTATAGAAATTGTTTTATCTTGGAGGCGCAAATAATCTTAGCTGTTAAAGCGCCCTAAATCTAATAATATGAATATGAATATTTAGTTACTTACATTATTTGCTGGTTAACCACAGAATTTTTCGAAATTTGATAACTTAATTTGAATTCTGATTAATATTCTAATAATCGGTAGTAGGTCTGGGCTTACAGCTGCTGAAATACGTACGTAACGAACATTGGGAATCTAGGCTAGGGCCTAGGTCTAATAAAAAATGCTGATCGAGTGCATTTGCATAATAATGATAATTGGATGAGCGTAGCGAGCGAAGCGAAGATTCCATTTCACTACACTGGAGAAAAAAATCCGGAATGTTTTTTTTTTTTTTTTTTTATTTTTGTCTGTTTGTCCACACGATTCCGGCTAAACCGATACTCCGATTGCGATGAAATTTTATGGAGGCCTTCGAAATCTCTGAACTTAGAACTGCCACGTTATTTGAGCGCAATCGAAAAATTTTTTCTCATGAAAATCGCAATTTTAAGACTTTTTTTGATTTTTAAAAAATTTCTTCGACTTATAACACCTACATGCTTTATCCGATTTTAATGATTTTTGCACAGAATCTTTATTTTATGAATTAAGATATTCTTGTGAAATTTGAGCGCAATTGAAAAAATATTTATCATAAAAATCAAAATTTTACGGGTTTTTTCTTTTTTAAAACAATTCTTTGACTTATAACACCTACTAGCTGAAGATTATCAAACGGCTAGCTCTTTAACTGTAGAAGTTTGTTTATTTTTCGCACAACAGGCTACAAATTTCAGAATATGTTCTCAACACAATGACACATCTTCAATATAAAGTAGGCCAAAATTAGTTCACCGGAAGTTGGTCAAAACAAAAGACAAACGCAAACTTGTGAAAAAAAACCTAAAACACACACTTAAATATCTGTATCTTTGGCATTTTATGGGGTAGAGTCTTAAAAATTGGTCTTAAAAGTTGTGAATTAACAACGTCTATTAGAATTTGCAAACAAAATATCAAAAATATGTATTTGAAGAGTCGCAAATTAATAAAAAGTGTCAAAAATTACAGTAAAAAATGATTTACCGCACTTTAGTTCGATTTTAAATGCATTTATTGTTGAAATACCAAAAAAATATTTGCATTGCTATTTAGCCTGATTCTTTGGCTAAAACATTGTCGCTGGTCGAACTCTGGAACGTGAACTTCATAGCATCGTTTTTATTATTCCCGAGTTTCGGTGCAGCTCCCGCGGCGTAACCAGGCACAAGGAAGTGTTATTTTCGGGGTACCGATATAGGTTAAATAGTGCATTAAATCGGAAATGGTTTACTTTAAGTCAATGCGGTTAGTGTAGAAATATTAAGGAAGGCTTACTATTGAAGTATATTATATTTTCATTTGAGAAAAACGGCACATATACCTTTATTATGGTATTGCCGGTAATTAATAAGAAAATGCGATATTTTCAATGTTTAACGGAATGGTTCTTGAAACTTATCAAATCACTGAGACCACGATATTATAGCTATCGAAATACCAAATACACAGTTATAAAGGTATATGCATCTTCTCCATGTTGCATCAAACCATATGCATCTAGCGTTATTGATTGTCATTATAGGCCAATATTAGTGAAGCACCGTAATTCATGGAATGTTCTATCATTTTATTTGCCGTAAATAATACTTAATATTTTTTTACAAGATGGCGGACGAAGTTCAAAGTCTGAAATTTTTGTCGGTTTAAGGCATCAATGGCGGGGATATTGAGAAGAAAAATTATTTTTTTTTGTGGAAAACTTTAAAGAATAAAAAATAAAAACACAAAATTTTCAAATTTTGGAATTTTCTATTTTGTTATTTTGGTGCAATTTTTGGTTCATTTTCTAAAAATAATCCCCAACTTTTGAGAAATAAACCTTTTCTGAAACCAGCATTAGGTAATGACATTATAAATAATGTTAAGTTGGTCAGTTCAAGGGCGCCGAAATCGTTGCGGTATGAAGTATGTTCGTTTTAAAAAACTTTTAGAAAATGTAGTAAGAGGCGGGTAGTTAAATTCCTTTTTTTAAATGGCTTTTACACTCAACATTAATATTATGTACTAGTGCAATGTTATTATTGAAATGGTTAAAATGGAATTTATGCTAATTTTTAATTATACTTTTTATTTTGTATTTTAGTTTCAATGACCAATATGGGTTAATTATATTGTTTATGTCCAAGGATGTATTTTACATTAATATTTACTATGGCATCTGTGCTATGGCAGCTGGCACAATGAAAATGTTATTATATATATGAGGCAGTCTTTCAATCGAACAATCTGCTCATGAAGGCAACTTGCTTGTTTCAAATTGTTTTATCATAAAAATAAATTGGTTCTAGAGATGCGTTCGCGTTCGACTGTCTAAATGTAGAAGCAGGGTATACTAAATACTTAACACCTTCTGCAGCTCAGTATAAGTATAAGGTGACCAGACGTACCGGTTTGACCGGGTTTTCAGAACACTTGTACCGGTGTCCCGAGAGACTCATTAAAATGACGTATTTGTACCATTTTGCAATTTTGGGGAGAAAGTGTCCTGGTATTTTCTTAACTATACCGTGCATGGAAGGATAATGTTTTACTTTAAAAATACACTCCTCTGATTATTACTAATAGTAGAGACAATGAAATAGTTCTTCCACTTTCAAGAAGATAATTAATTTTCTATCGGGGTGTGCGAGTATTATTAATGATTTTGGTGGAGGTGCCGGGTCGCGCACGTGTGTGTGAAAACGTAAAAATCGAAAGGCCTATATTTTTTGCGCTACCTTACCAATGCTGACTACTTAGCCATAATAGTAACTGAGTCTTTTGATACAAATTTATATTCATTTTGGAAGTTTTGAACTATTTTTGGGCAATAATAATAAAAATTCGTCACTATTATGTTAGTTTCAACATTTTCATGTAATATCACTTACTGAATGTCATAGCCAAACCCTAATATTTGTGCTTGATGCTTGACAATGATTTAGAGAGAAGTTACATTTAAAAATGAATTGGATGGTACTCTGTCTTCACGTTTGGTGCCTACATTTAGACGAACATCAATAAATAAAATTAGTATTGTTCATATTGTAAATAATAAATATAGTGAAATTTTAGAAATTAAACGAAGTACTCGGACTCGAATTTGGACTCGATACTAGAGTTATTTTAAGTACTCGTTTCGGACTCGACTCGAACTCAAAAACCTGGACTCACACATAGTGCCATAATAAATTTTTATCGTGGGAAACCTGTTATAGGGTGCAATTAGCCCCTCTTCAGGTGAACTAGGTATGTGCGGATAGGAAATTGTGAAGGGATGTCCGAGGGCTATTTTAGAGGACTTAATCCCTTGCATTCGCCTTAACGACTGAGGAAAACCTCGGAAAAAACCTTCAGTCAGGATTGCCGGTCTCGACGGGATTCGAACTCGGGACCTCCCGAATCAGAGTCGAGCGCTTAGCGCCCGAGCCAACACTGTCGGTCATTATTAATATGTGTATGACTTACTAACTATCTGTATGTGTGTGTTCGTTGCGCAATTGTCAAATCGTTGAATCGATTTTGGTAACATTTTAATTCAAATTACTTGAGAAATTGTAAGTCTTTTCCCAATCTACAACGTACTAAGAACAAAATGTTTGATTTCACGTTATAAAAAATCGCCTAATTTATGTATACCGAGTTTGTTGAAAGTTTCACCCAATATCCGGGACCAATATTGAAGAAGCTGTTTTAACTTGTACAAAAAATGTCACCAATATATCGACTGGCGCTGCCTTCGCCCTGAAAAGACTAGTTATTTGGAGTTCCAAGAAACGGTAACTGCGGAACTTCTGGAACAACAACATCATGTCCCGTCTGAATGGCACACTGCAGAAAGACGGTGCCGTCACCGCTTCGTTTGCAAGGACGCCATTTCGTTGAGATGATTCCTCCTACTGGCAATGAGCAACACCCGTCGCGTAGATGTGTAGTATGCAAGAAGCATGGCAGTCGGAAGGAAACTAGCTACATGTGTCCTGACTGTGATGACATCGCCCTGTGTATTTTTCCGTGCAACAAGACCTACCACACCATAAAAGACTTCTAGGTTTCTATGGCTTCTCTCGTCATAATATACTATCTCATCATATCTATGCTTGCTCGTAGTACGCATGAACTCTTGTGGTTATGTCTTTCCACACATGTATTTTTCTCTCTTAGTATGCTCGTATTATTTCTGACAGACAATACGCTTGAACTCTGATGGTTTAACCTTTCCACAAACAAAAAAGACCCCATTTTGGTTTAAAAAAAGGCCCCATTTTGGTTGACTCCTTGGCGTTGGTTATGGAGCTTTTTAGTTTTTACTAATTATCAACCACATTGAAATAATAAATAATACATTTCTTGTACAACGTTTTTTAATGTGTTTCCCTGCCATTTTAATTTAGTTTTAGTGCTCCTTTATTTCTAATTAAGTTTTTCAGGTTTTTGTTGGGTTTTAGATAGTCTGGTTGGTGACTCAAAAATAATTATTCATAACTGTAGGCCTATTGCATGCTGGAAAATGCTATAATTGATTTACTAAATATATGTCTGTATTTTATTTAAATCGTTTCATTTATTTAGGTGACATAAGCAAGACCTTACAAATAAGTCATGCTTTGATTTGGTTGACCTAGTGGCTGGTTTAGTATATATAGGTGGGGAAAGATTGATAAATTTTAACAATGCATACCATGTGCTAAATAAGAGACTTTTTTGAACAAGTATATTGTTAAGCGAGCGAAGCGAGCGTTTCCATTTGACTCTGCCGGAAAAATTAGTCACTGGTTTTGTTTTTTTGTTTTTTTGGTTTTGTTTTTTTGTTTTTTTGTTTGTTTGTATGTCTCGCCATAACGTTCGAACGGAGGCTCGGATCGAGTTGAAATTTTGACCATCCGCAAGCTTCGTTCTCGATTGAATGCCATTAGTTTTGTGGCAAAATCGTTTAAAAAAGTTAAAAAGTTACATTAAAGTTAATCGAAAGTTTTTTTCTAAAACTTAACGGGGACAAAATCTGAGATAGCCAAATCATTTAGAATGTCCGTCCGGTCACGAATATGTTAATTTTATTTTGATCCGATAAGTAGTGTAGATGGAAATTACATTATAACAAAAGTAACGTTGCCATGGCAACGAAAAGACGCGCGAAGTTTCTAATGCACTGCCACCTAGAAGTAATCAAAATACTTTTGAGGAAGCAGTCTATTATTTGTCAACAAAGAGTTTAAATAGTTTTCCCAAGGAGTCAAGGTCCTCTAGATGGCGGTGGATTTTATTCACAAAGTAAAGGTTTACACACGGGTTTACCCAAATACCTTGGCAATAATAAATAATATTGGAAACATGGCCCTGTGGACAGCGAACGTCGCAAATTTTAAAATTTAAAAAAATGTGCAATGTGGGTCTAGCTATAGCACGTGCTCGCTTATCAACGCGTCCAACTGAGCGTTTCCTAGTTAGAAATAAAACATGTTGGACTATTCACTGTTCTTTATATTATTACAAATAAATTAAATTCGTAGTCAACAATACAATAGTCCAACGTGTTTTATTTCTAACTGCTTACAATATCTTCAATATTTGGGGAATATTATTAGAAAATGAACCAAAAATTGCACCAAAATAACAAAATAGAAAATTCCAAACTTGAAAATTTTGTGTTTTTATTTTTTATTCTTTAAAGTTTTTCACGAAAAAAAAATAATTTTTTTCTCAATATCCCCACCATTGATGCCTTAAACCGACAAAAATTTCAGACTTTGATCTTCGTCCGCCATCTTGTAAAAAAATATTTAGTATTATTTACGGCAAATAAAATGATAGAACATTCCATGAATTACGGTGCTTCACTAATATTGGCCTATTATGACAATCAATAACGCTAGATGCATATGGTTTGATGCAACATGGAGAAAATGCATATACCTTTATAACTGTGTATTTGGTATTTCGATAGCTATAATATCGTGGTCTCAGTGATTTGATAAGTTTCAAGAACCATTCCGTTAAACATTGAAAATATCGCATTTTCTTATTAATTACCGGCAATACCATAATAAAGGTATATGTGCCTTTTCTCAAATGAAAATATAATATACTTCAATAGTAAGCCTTCCTTAATATTTCTACACTAACCGCATTGACTTAAAGTAAACCATTTCCGATTTAATGCACTATTTACCTATATCGGTACCCCGAAAATAACACTTCCTTATGCCTGGTTAGCGCCGCGGGAGCTGCACCGAAACTCGGGGAATAATAAAAACGATGCTATGAAGTTCACGTTCCAGAGTTCGACCAGCGACAATGTTTTAGCCAAAGAATCAGGCTAAATAGCAATTCAAATATTTTTTTGGTATTTCAACAATAAATGCATTTAAAATCGAACTAAAGTGCGGTAAATCATTTTTTACTGTAATTTTTGACACTTTTTATTAATTTGCGACTCTTCAAATACAATGTTTTGATATTTTGTTTGCAAATTCTAATAGACGTTGTTAATCACAACTTTTAAGACCAATTTTAAGACTCTACCCCATAAAATGCCAAAGATACAGATATTTAAGTGTTGTTTTTTAGGTTTTTTTCACAAGTTTGCGTTAGTCTTTTGTTTTGACCAACTTCCGGTGAACTAATTTTGGCCTACTTTATACTGGAGATGTGTCATAGTGTTGAGAACATATTCTGAAATTTGTAGCCTGTTGTGCGAAAAATAAACAAAATAATCCGAGCTCGGCTGATAATCTTCTAATATACATGCTTTATCCGTTGAAATGATTTTTTTCGCAGAACCTTAATTTTATGAATTAATATATTATTGTTAAATTTGAGCGCAATCGAGAAAATTATTTCTTATAAAAATTTCAATTTTACGATTTTTTTTTTACAATTACGATTTATTATTAAAAAAAATTAGAAAAATAAAGTTAATTCTTTATTTTATTTTAATTTAATTTAAAAAAAATTCAATTTTATAATAATTTTTTCACAGAACACAGAAAATTCGCGTAACACATGGCAGCTCAAAGCACCAATTACGCTCATCCAACAACTGGGGGGACTTAAGCGTTTTCCTAGTATAATAAGTTAGATATGCATAATTATGACGTAGGCTAGGCTTAGATTACCGTTATTTGGATGAGGGAAGCAAAAACTTCAATTTCACTGACCTCCCAAAAAAATTAGCTCGGGTGTTTTTTTGTTTGTTTGTTTTTTTGTTTGTTTTTTAGTCTGTTTGTTAACTCTTACCAGACAAACGTGCATATCCGATCTTGATGAAAATTGGAGGGGACCTTCGAAATCTCTGAACTTAGAGGTGCATTGTTTTTGGGTACAATCAAAGAAATATTCTCATGAATATTGTACTTTACGATTTTTTTTTTTTTTTCGATTTTTAGTGGCGATATTTCGTGATATTTGATCCGCGTCCGGGAAAACGGTGTCTCCGATCTTGATGAAACTTTATGGGAACGTTTGAAATCACTAAATTTAGATATGATGTGATTTAAGGGACATTTTAAGAAATATTTCTCATAGAAATCTTACTTTTACGATTTTTTTCCAATTTTTTCCCAGATATTTTCGTGATGTTTGGGCCGATTATGACCAAACGCGTGGGGACACAACGTTCATATTTCACATTGACATTAAGGTTATGGTGATGTAGTACCTTTTGAAAGAAAAAGTCGAAAAAGTAAATCGTAATCCATAGAAATAAAAGTTTCAATATTAGTTTTTTGAGGTAAATAATAATAATTAACAAGTAACTATAGAAACATGACAACAACCACCTACAATGCGTACAAAAAGCAAGTCTTTGGGCCTCCAGATATTTGACATTCTAATAGCAATTAGTACTACTTTAAATGATTTTGCAATGGAACTTGAAAGTTAAGAGATCCCATGCATACTAAAAACTTAAAAAAAGCCCATCCATCAACTCGGCGGAACTTTAGCGTTTTCCTAGTTTTAGAATCGGTAGTAGACCCCTAGGCCGTGGCGCCCTCTACTTAAACAAGGAGCCTTAGCCACCAATTCACGTCCCATTCCTACTGTCTAGAGATGAACGGTTGAAAGTAAAACGTTAATTTAGTCATGTAGCATAGTATTTCTCTTGTAGGCCTATTTATTCCCTTGGGTATCAGCTGTGGTCAAAGAAAGCAGGAGACATGCCATTTTGCTACCCCTTCGATGCCGTATCCAACAAGTTATCAGCTCGTCGGCGTCGGGTAGTAGTGATACACCCCCATTTTTATGACTCAAAGAGTCAATTTCGCGGCCACTAAAATTACTTCACATTTCAACAAAAACGGCTTTGGTCTACTCAAAATATTGTGGCTTTAACACAATGTCTACACATCAATTATCATTCATCAATCTCGTCGAATAACGATCTTTGTAGGCCATCACCACCAACTCGCTTTACAACAGCTGATGCAAGCCAGCCGACTGAGATGCTGACATCATGAACACATCACTCCTGCATCGTTGCGCGTTCGGGCTATCACAATGAGTGGTATTGAATCCTCGACCAACCACAGCGCTGCTTGCTTGTGAGCTAGTCTGCAGGCACACTCAATTCTCGGGAGTAGAAGACTATCACTCGTACAGTTTGAGGACCGTAACATGGCGGACAAAAGTTATAATGCGATTCAATTTGAACTTGAAACTGATTATCTGTTTATTGTTCCGATATAAAAATCCTAATTACACGCGTGATTTTAGTGCAAAATAGCATGAAACGGCTAGTGAACCTGTTCAAATTTTTAATAAATAAAATTCAAAATTATGCAAATCATGACGTCAAAAAGGATGGAAAGAGCGAGGTTACCGAGAAGGATGATGGAATTGGAAATTTCAGGTAGGAAACCAAGGGGCAGACCACGACAACAATGGCAGAATAGTGCGAGGAAAGATGTGGAACAGCGAGGAGACTGGAATGTGGTGGAAGGAGAGGAGTGGGTGGCAATACAGAAGAAGTATGGAGAGGCCTGTCTTCAATGCTGACCCAACGCAGAATTGGACGTGGCAACAGATAATGATGATGATTTTACATGCAAATCCCTATTAGCATGTGTACATACATGTATGATACTTACTACTTAGTTCGAATTACGTCATGTTTCGAAAGATCCAAGTTCAAATTTTCGAGGGCCTACTGTAGAGCAGCCATTACCAAGTACCAAGGGCCAAGGCATTATGCTTCTGGGAACGGGATTTAGCATTGTTTCTTCCCATATTCAACAATGGCTGTGTTAATAGAACGCTAATTGGAATAAGTAGGCCTACTATTGTATAGTGATAGGATTCAACAACTTACTTTTGAGATGTGATGGAAGCTGAATGCGATACTGAATGCAAGCCATTTGGCATCGACTCTCAGCTTAAGTGCATTTCGACATGCAAAACTGTGCCACAAGAGGAAGGCTTAGGCTTAAGGGAAAGTACAGTACACAGACTATATAAATGTTTTCAATGATTTGCATAAGAAACTAATAAAGAGTAATATGTTTTGGACATACCTGTTCAATCCACGCTGGCTGACTGAGAATGGTGGGCATGTTATGGAACACCATCACCTGAATGAACTCGAGGCAAGTTGCTCGGGCCGTCCAAGACGAGCTCTCGGAGACGGTATTCAGTGTAGCCAGAGCGACGGGCATGTGTTTGGGCAGGATGAGGACTTGGCTGAGTGAAGCCAGCATCGCTGTGCAAGTCTTGGAAAGCTCTTCGTCCCCCTCATAGCTCTCCATGAAGCACGTCACTGGTAGGAGAGAGTAGAACTCTGGGCGCGCTCCGTAGTGCACTCGACCTATACTGCCCGTCACCCAGCGGCACACTGAAAAACGTGTCACAATCATACAACAGTAACAACAGTCAACAAACTTTATATAGTAGTTCTACACATTTTGATATTTTCTAGCCACAAATTAATAATTTTTACCATGTAAAAAATAAACTGTGTTTTAGTTGTTGGCTATTTTCATTCAGTTTGGAATAAGACTACAAAAGATTTCTATTTCAGATTTACTTTAGTTTAGGTAAATACACTGGTTACAAGCAGCAAAAGTTTGAGGGTATAAGTATAACACTAATTCCAAATGTGTACATAAAATAAATACAGTAATCCCTCGTTAATTCAAACTCACATACTTTGAAAAATGTTGTATTTCGACAAAAACATCGGTCCCGACGATCAGTATAGGGTTTTACATGGTATTAGATTCGGTTTATTCGAAATTCGCTTTATTTCATAATTCAAAAGAATATCTAGGCCTTAACGGTCAATTTACGTGTGAAAGAGAGTGGTTACTTCGAAGAACATTTCCGCAAACTTTTCCGCCCGACGTTTGAATTTAGAAAATGTGTTTTGAACGGTCTGAAGTACGAGCGAAAACACTTGCCGGCTGGCTGCAGCGTCTGACAAAGGAGATGCGCAGGCACACGTGACTGGGCTGGCTGACCGGCCCAGCCTGTCTCCAGCAGCTGGGCTGGAAGCGATCGCTAGTAGGCCTACGTCTTCAATTACAAGAATATTTGCATTGCCGACCACGTGTTATTGCAAGTTAATTTGTGAACATGAAGCGTAACGTAAATACAACGAGACGATGATTGCAAAGAAGCTGGTTGCGTCGAGTGTTTGTTCTGTGCTTATCCCACGATGCGTTTTTACGATTTAAATTGTGAACGTGAACATGAAGCGACAATTGCAAAGAAACTGGAAATTCAACAATTGTTGAACAAAACAAAACGTTGAATTCAATCTAGAGTGTATGAATTTAAATATCTTGGAGTTTTCTTAGATTGTAATTTAAATTTTAAGAAACATTATAAATATGTATGTAATAAAGTATCATCAGCAATTGGAATTATAAGTAGAATGAAGAGGTTTGTAACAGAGAGAATGTTGAGGTTACTTGTAGATTCTTATATTCACTCTATTATTGACTATTGTTTAGGGCTGTGCGAACCGGTTCGAAAATCGAACCGAACTCGAACCTCCCGCAATTCGGAAAAAAAAAATTCAAAAAAAAGTGGTCACACTGGTTTAAACTGACAACTTTCGAGAGTAAATTCGATATTTTGATATATATCGCATGCCGAAACGCCAATGCCAAGCCGACGGCATATTATGTACTAGACTAAGCCTATTTCATTTTACGTCTTCAATGAATGATTTGACGAAAATTGTATGTTTTTTGTTTAATAAACGGTCGCGTAATATATAATAAAATAAAATGAAGCGTCGCAAATGTATTGAAACGACAACCCTTCGCAGTTATTTCGTAAATCTGGCTGCCGAAGACGTGGAAGATGACAATTTGTAAAAAAATGGAAGCTCAGTCCAGCTGACGGCATCGAGGTCTAGGGCCTACTATTAATGAGTTTAATCCTTTTATAAGAGAATCTATCCCTTTTGCTAGTATGCGTAGCCCTACGACTTCTAGTGAACCGGGATAAGGATCACACTCTAGGCCTAGGCCTATTATCGCATCGATGAAGACAAACAAGATCCTAGCCCTAGCCTAGGCTAGGCCTAGGCCTAGCCCTGCGCCTATGCGTAGTGGTGCGTAGGCCTACAATGCAGGGCCCAGCTCTAGGCATCCGTATGGGTCTAGCTAGGCCTTGCAGGTCCTTCTTACACTTTTCAGGATGAGGAACCTCAACCTGATCTAGGCATACATTATAGGCCTAGGCGGGCCACATTTTTGGGCCCTAGGCCTATTAAAACATTTTTTCATGAAATGGCAACAAAAATCATCTTTTTTAAAGGTTCGGTTCGGTTCGAGGTTCGAGTTCGAGACTTTTCGTAAGGTTCGGTTCGAGGTAAGGTTCGAAAAAAAAATCAAGGTTCGCACAGGCCCAAACTATTGTTTAGTTGGTTGGGCAGTAAGACCTTCTAGGGTTCTACCGGAATATGTGTGGTACTTCAAAAGAGAATTGACCCATCTGTTTGATTCAATTCCTAGAGCCAGATTTACAATCTGATTGCTTCACGATTGGTAAATACATACAAAGTATTGAAAGGTATGTATCGGGTATTATCCCCAAAACCCAATATATTTCAATTTGTTGATCGTGATAGAAATTCTATTCTAATGTACTCATTGAAATTTCCCCTAAATTAATTTCTGAATCATTAAAAAGTCATTTTTGGTACAGGGGAGTATCCTTTTGGAATTAAAATTTCTTATGATTTTTAGAAGTCAGTTTACTGAGCTAGGAATAGTACAATTTTAAAAAAGTAAAATTAAAAGTAATGATAATGAATCGAAGAACAAAGAAGAATTGATTTTCACAAATTTATTTGTGGGGCATTGTCTGTGGTTTATGTAATTTAATTTATCTTGATAAGTTCTTATTTATGATTTTGCTGTTCTTTTTGTTTGTTCATTATTGCTTTGATTATGATATTTTTCAATGTATTTTCAATTGATATTTTTCTGCCTAGATTGTCTGGTTCCTCCCACTGGTGGAGCTTGCAATTTGGAGTTAGGTGTCCTGTATCATTGCTGTGATCAGTTTTTGACTTGAACAATTTTAAATATATATCTATTGACTCCTGTTTCCAACTTGAGTTAGGTCGGGGGGTTTGGCTATAGCCACCAATTTTTTTAGGGCCTTTTATGAGTTGTTAACACCGGCTTGCCAGGCCTGTCATGTCCTCTTCAAGTTCACTCGCACTTCTTCCCACCATTCACGCCATCCACTTCTGTCTTCCCACAGTTTTCCTTGCTTCGACTTTTGACTTAATTTTTTATAATTATATATATCTGATATAATTATTATATATTAGAGTCAAGATCTTTTGCACTAAAAATTGTTATCAAGATTTGAACACAAGAATGAAGGTTTTAACACAAGAATGAAGATTCGCGTTTGGTGGTTTCTTCCGCAAAAGATTGTTACTCCCTGATTTGCTGTTCTGATTTTTGGCAACCTCATATTCGTTTGAGTGGGGTCGTCTAATAAAAAAGTTTTTTTTTTTTTGTTTTTCTTTTTTTATGTTTTTTTTTTAACTTTTAAAATTTTTTATTTTTTCCTTTTTTTCCTTTTTCTTTTCTTTTTATTCCCCACCCTTTTTTATTATTTATTCATTCATAAATTGCATTTAATTTTCCCTTTTTATTTGATATCAAATTTGTTGAGTTTTTAATGCAAATTTTTGTAATATACTATTTCAAATATTTACTTAAATGTGTTCATTGTTGTTCTGCATCTATGTTAATTTGATTTATTGTAGGGGTGTGCGAACCGGTTCGAATTTCGAACCGAAAATCGAACTTTAGTGAAGGTTCGAGTTCGACAAAATTCGGTTTCGAATTTCGAACCGAAACCCAACCTCTCCGGAAAGTAGGAAAAATGCTATTTCAGCACGTTTGAATATCCCGCGCCCCCATAGTACAAGTACCAGCGATGGCCGATAGAGCGCCCCCCACGCGTATGCTCTCCAGCGCTCTCTATGGCAAAAATAGTTTCCTCCAATCGCGACGCTCCGCGATGGGAAATTTGACCTTCAAAGTCAGTGAATGGTTTGGGAAAGGATGGAAGGAACATAAAAAAATGTCAAACCACGCAAAATTACGAGTTTAAAAGACGTTAAAAAAGTGATCAAATGGAATATTCTCCACATTCTTTCTTCAGGATGGTTGATCGGAAATATTAGTGATATAGACGCAAGCAAACCAATAAAGGATGTTTATTTTCGACGCCGTGTCCACCTAGCTAGACTTCCTAGCTAGCCCTAGCCTAGCCTAGGCTAGGGCTAGGCTATTCACGTCTCCCGGTCCTCGCATCAAAATCCTTTATTGTTTATCGTAATAAATGATGTAGAAAAACTTTATCAACACAAAAGAAAATCAGTTAAAAAGCTATGAAGTTTTGGTCAATTGGATAATAAAATTTGCCGTTAGCACGCAGCCTAGGCCTAGGGGCCCAATTTTACACGCGTAGGGCCTAGGCCAGGCATGAATAGGCCCTAGACCTTTCACAAAGGCCTAGGCCTAGGCCTAGCTAGGCCTAGATTGTAGACTTGAAGGGCCTAGGCCTAGGGCTTGTGTAAAAATTTAAGAGTACGCTAGGCTAGGCCCCTAGGCCAAGCCTAGTAATTTACTAATTGTTTTATTAGGTTTGATTGGAGAAGGGTTGACAGGTTGGGAAAGCAAAGAGAACATAAATCCCAGGCTGGGGGCGACAAAACTTTTCACCTGCTGATGACAACTGCAGCTAATGTAAAGTTGTTACCTTATTTTTATTATTTTTTTTTAGTTTTAATTAAAAAATATTCCTAGAGGTTCGGTTCGGTTCGAGGTTCGAGGTTCGAAATTTTTCTCAAGGTTCGGTTCGAGGTTCGGTTCGAAAAAAAATTTAAGGTTCGCACACCCCTATTTTTTAGTTGTCCTCCTTTGTAAATCAGTTTTTATAACTGAATAGGATAGACGTTAAATAAATAATAAAAAAAAAAAGTAAAATAAAATTATAATATGGCAGACTATGTTATCTTCAGCTGTTTATCCAATGTGTCAGCACATCTTGATTTACATTTTACATAGATCAAAATAATTAATAAATAAGATAAAAATACTTATATTTGGGGGATCATGAAGCCCCTTTTCCTCCCAGTCTTTAAAAGCCGAATGGGGGAACGTCTTTGTCGTCGCCTTCTTTGTCATTCCCGTCTACATTAACCTTCTTCATCAATTGTACGGTTTCGTTCACCCGTCTCGTTCAATGTCCCTGCACCTTCAGCGTTGGACAATTCTGAAACAAGCACAATTACCACTCAGGGCAACAATGATAGGGGGTACCCACATTCTATACTTGGTTTCGCAGTGAAAACATGGGTTATTTGTTCGGGATTTTGTTCAAATTTTGGGTTTCATTCAAACAACTTTTTGAAACATGTTCCGTAAAACATGTCATTACTATTTTGCAATGAGCTCCTTAGGGTCTTAGGAGATCAATATTATAACTAGGAAAAAGTTCAAGTCCCGTCGCTTTGTTGAGCGAGCACCGGTACGTGCAACACGACCCGAGTACGACATTCCCATAATGTTACTTACCAATAAGTCTTTAAGGTCTTGACCGATTTAGCTGAAAATTTGTAAAATAGGAGAAAAATGTTGTACTTATTGACCCTGCAAAATTTCTTAACGATCGTAACATTTTTTCATTTTTTTAATTTTTTATAACCAACCATCGGATTTTTTTCAAAAACTATACAGCAACCCGCATAGGTGGTTAAAATTTGGGGTGTGCAAAATAGGTGTGCAAAATTTCAGGTCGATCAGAGAAACGGTTGCGACCTGTACCAAAGCAGTCAAACAAAAAAAAAAACAAACAACAAACAAAAAAAACAGACATTTGAGCCATAAGAGTCAAGGGGGAGACGCTCGCTACGCTCGCTCAACTAATTAACCTATTCTATTATCTAGGTAATCTGTTTCTAAATTTATATGTTTTTGTTTTTTTACATCGAGAATTAATGCTAGGTGGAGAGGCTAGGGGACAAAATGGGAAAGGAAAACAGCTTTGACATGGTTTGGACACATCAATAATTAAATGGCGGAAGGAGATGTTGCCCAAGAGAATGTATAAAAAAAAAGATTGAAAAAGGAAAATATTAGGGAGGCAAAGGAAGGGGTGGAAGGAGACACAGGCATGAGGAGAGAGCTGGGGGGGATGTGGAAGAGATACCATTGTGGGAGGATAGTAGAAATGGGGAAAAATTTGGTCTACTCTTCCAGAAGAGGGAAATGTCAATGGCTGATAATGATGATTTTTTCCACTCCCAAATTCAGGGTTCATTTAAGAAGTATTTCTCTCATTTAGTGAGCAACGCTCGCCTTACCTTTAGCCGGGGGCACGGCGTCCATAGCTTTGGGTCCCACCTGGTAGAGAATGGTCAGCCTCGGAACCACCTCGGCCAAGAAAGTCGGCTACAGGTGGCGCGCCCGAAACAACTGCCTTGGCCGATCACAAAGGGCAGTCTCAAAGATGTTCACCAGCATGCTACAAACACATAACCATTGGGGGTATTTGCACGCAACTAGCTCAAGTAAGGTTATTAGTAATACATTTTTATTTTAAGTCTAGTCTACCCCCCTCAGTTACGTACTTAACTGATTTTCAATGTGGGAAATAATAAAAGGGACTATGTGAACTAACCCTGTTGAAGCCGACTCTCCCCTAATTAGGGGTGTGCGGGATCCGACATTTCGGGTCGGGATCGGGAAACCAATTTCCCGATCCCGATCCCGGTTGTTTTTTTTCCCAAAATCGTCGGGATTGCGAAAAAGGGGGAAATTAAAATTCCCCCCTATTCAGTAAGCAGTTTGCACGGTGCCCGCTAGATCGCAGCCCCTTTCCGCAATTTTAGCGTGCCTACTTGATCATTAGAATAGTTTTATCTAGTTGCGTGCCTCGTAATCGAAATAATATTCGTTTTTTGACCAAAACGCTGGGAGTGGGAATAGGCCTCCCCCAAAATTTAAAATCCAATGATTTATTTAAAAATTGACTTTAGGCAAGGGCCTAGGTCCATACTTGTATTTATATTTGTCTAAGCCTGGGGCCTGGCCTCCCCAAAATTAAATTATTTGGTTAAAAGAAAGGCTTGGGTTAAGTTTCAATTTCAATTTAAATTTTTTTTTGGACAACAAAAATAACAATAGTTACAGGTTTCAACAGTTTTCACCGTGTAGCCATTTTAGTTGTACACAATTTTTAAACTTAATGAAGTTTAAATAGTAATGTATAAATATATACAAAAGTACTCTACTAAAAAAAAATACACTACTAATATACAAAATAACACATAACAAAAAACACTTTCATTACTTGTCTCCATATTAGGTAAATAAAGGCAAACACCAAAAGCCAATGAACAGTGCAATTTTTTACAATTTTACATTGTTAAATTAAACTTGGAAAAAGAGAAAAAATTTAAGAACTTTAATTTCCAAAATTTTCAAATATTGTAACATTTAAAAACCCAAACTGTTTTGAAAATTAGGTGGGGTAAAGTTGATTTTAAAAAGTCTTTACACGTAGTAAGCTTTTTGTAATAAAAATTTTGTCAGCTCTTTTTTAAAATTTAATTATTGAGGTATTCTTTGATTTTTTTTGGACAATTTTAGGAATTTTTTTTATATAATCAGAGTTTTTCTGGCCAAGGGGGTTTGTAGAACATTGGCTAAATGGAGTTTCATTTTTTTTTGCCTTGTGTTGTGATATGTACATTCGCTTTAACTGCAAGGATTTGGTGTTTTTCAAAAGCTTAAGACTGTTTTAAAAATGTAAAGACATGGAACGTAAGAATTTTCAGAGCAATAAAGTAAGGTTCAATGCTCCTTTTGCCCAAGGGAATTATGCTCTAATTGCTCGTTTTTGTACAAAAAAAACTTTATCAATGTGATTGGGACTTTCCCCAAAATTTTTTCCCCATATTTAGATGGATTCAAATAAGAAAAGTAGCATATTTGCATTGAAAATTTGTTTTAATGTTTGATGCTTTTAATTCAAAAAAAGCAGAGGGTTTTTTTTTATCAGTATCTTAATGTGGCACCCTTTTTAATTTTTTTATCTATTTTGCCCCTAAAAATTTGTTTGTTAAACTGAGTTTACAACTTTTTTGTCATTTGAATTTGCGGGAAATGTATGAAGTTTAGTGATTTTTTTTTTTTAATTTGAAATGGAACTGGATAAATTTTGTTTTTAGAGAATTAAGCAATAGTTTGTTCATTGTAAACATTCAATAGACTCAGTAATTTTTTTTTCCCCCTTTTCTTTGATAAAACTGTATTCGCAGCCGTTACGCTGTAGAAAAGTCTAGAAAACAACTGGGCTCCAATTTGTAGGTGGGTCGTTAATAGAGATAATGAAGATAGGGGCCCAAGGACGACCTTGGGGAAACTCCCAAATAACCTTTAAAATTCTGATTTAATTTTTGTAAATTTTTTTTTCTTAAATCAGTCAGTACTACCATTGTAGTCGGTCGGTCAGGAAAAGATGTTAAAGGTTTCAATGCATTCCCAGTATACCATGAAAACTCAACTTGCCCGCAGATTTTTTGATCAAACAATCAAACGCTTTTGTTAGATACAAAATTCCCCTGTTTGGATGTTTTGATCGACTGCTTCAAAAAATAGTTTTTTTGAAAACTATAAATTTTGTCACTTTTTTGATTTTTCCTCGTCTAAAGCCATTTTGTTCCTGTTAGATATTTTTTCATCGAAGAATGCATCTTCGATTGAATATCAAAATTTCTAATTTTTTGAGGCAGCTGGAAGGGTGGATATAGGGCTATAGTTATTGCAATGAGTTTACTTCCTTTTTTAATATTGGTATAATTTTGGGTATTTTTTTAAAGCCTTGGGAAAAAACACCACTCAAAGCAAGTATTGAAAATGTCGGATAAAGGTTCAGCTAGTTATTTATACATTTTTTTTTTAACTATAAACCCACAAAACTCATACCTGCAGGTGCTTTGGCTTTAATTTAAGTCAATATCTTTATTTCTTTAGGGTTTGTTTCTACAAATATGGGGGTTAATTGGGCTTTTTTTTTACTTTTATAAAAGTTTGGAAATTATGATTTGGATTATTTGGATAATTTCTGGACTTAACCCCCTGGATCTAGCCTAGGCAGGCCCTAGGCCAAAAAGCATTTTGGGAAATTTAAAAATTTTTAGTTTGGAGCCTAGGGCCTAGGGATAAATTACAATAGCTAATTTTTAATTTGGTTTCTCTTCCCTTGGTCTTAGGCCTAGGCCTAACCTTTAGGCTATCTAAAGCACAGGCCTTCTTTCTAACCTAATTATTACTAGGGCCCTAGGCCAATTATTTTTTGGGAAGGCCAAAACCCTTCAAGTAGGCCTAGGGCCTAGCTGGCCCCAGGGCCCAACCTAAAGTCAAATTGTGAGTCAATGTGATTAATTTGGGATCCTTTGCAATTTTTTTACTTGATAAAGTGATATAAAGATCTGCATTTAATTTATTTATTTGTCGGGAAAAAATTCCCGATCCCGTCCCGATTCTCGGGTTTTTTTAATGTAAAAAACCCGATCCCGTCCCGAGTCTGAAAAAATCCTTTTCCCCCCACCCCTACCCCTAATACAAAGGAATTTTAAAATTTATAAATTATTCTTTCATTCATTTATTAGTAAGGTATCCCCCTTTCCCACGAGAATTAATATTTAAATTAGGCACCCTTGTTAGGTTTTCCTAGTTATTAACAAAAGTGGATGGAGATTGGTTAAACCTATTAAATTTTTAAAATGAATGCAAAAATTGTGTTTTTTACTTACTAAGCCAGAACTACAATGTGCAATATTTTTTTAAAACAAAAAATTTCCCCATCCCCTATTGAAATTTGAGAATGATCATATTCCTACCATTTTTTTTCAATTTCAAGCACCTCAATTGCCCTTGTTTAAATTAAAATTAAAAATTTTCTACATGTGTATTTTTAAAAAAACAAAAGCAAAGTGATTTTTCATAACTCCTCACTAATCTAAACCATAAAACATACGCGAGCTCTACCTGGCCAGTCTCTCGCGCACGTTTTTGGAAGGGTGCGTAGGAAAGGGGTTGAAGTAGGTAAGGGGAGTCGACTGAACATTCCTGAAGCCGCCAGCTGCTGGTTCACCGCCCCCCGGAGGGTGTACATCCGGGCCCCACTTATGAACGGGCCCCGTACGGGTGGGGCGTCCTCGGAGCTCAAGTAACCAGTGGTGACGGTTCGGATCTCTTCTTTCCTGTTCAAAAACCATTTTAAAGAAAAGTTTGAGAAAAAGGATGTACCCACAAACACAATTTTACTGTGTCTTCTGTATTTATTTTTTCCCAGCTAAGATGTAGGGCCTAGTTTTAAAAAGCTACATTCTTATAACTAGGTTGAAAAAACAGGTAATTAATTACACTTTACATTTTCAACTAGTGTGTTGTAAGCTTGCCAGTTGTCCATCGCACACCAGGGATGTCCCTTGGCAGAATAAAATGAAAAATACATTGAATAGCCATTTACATAAAAACATAATAGAATTTAAAAAATAGCAAGTTTCATTCCCTTACCGAGGCTGTGGCACAGCAAAACCCCCCCGTCCACCGACAGTCTCGACGGTAATATTGACTAGTGCTGTCTTGATGAGCGGCTCTAGTTCCCGCCACATAGCCTCCACCTTGTGGAACGGCCAGTGCTTGGAGCCACGTATCAGTCCACGATCAGCCTCAGCAGCGCATCGCTGACTGCTCTCTTGCTTTTCCCCCCACGAGGCGTTGAAGGTGGGGAAGGAAGAGAGAGAAGGTGTGTGTCGCCGTGGTTGCGGAAAAGACCCTGTAATGCAATAAAAATCATGTCAAAATCATTACAATGAATCCCTATTTTGCTATTTAACAAAATAAGTTAATAAACCAATATAACAAGTTGATTTAATTGTTTCTCAAGCTGCTAAAACAAGATAAAAAGAACATTGTTTCAACAAAGCAATACTTCAGTCTTTCATAATCCGTTGTATTGACTTTCAACTATAAATTAAGAATGACTTCAAGTACTACCTGGAAACCAGTTCTAAATCGGTTCCTTCACAATCAAGATCCAATTTTTGAAATAGGTTTAATTCTTATTTCTTTTCAAATGCTGCCGAATACTACAAACTCAAGGGAAAAGGCGTACCTTGAACATGATGAATCGTAGTCCATTGAATTTGTCTTTCCCCCTTCTTCTCCTCCAGGGAGAGGAAAGTCATCAGTCGGGCAATTTTTGTCTGCGTCAGAGAAGAACTCGTGCACCTCACTCTCTTCCGGAGACAGGGACGAGGGTCCCGGTCCAGAAGGGGCTGTTCACTGCTGGGGGCGTACACCTCCACCTCTCTGAGGGGGTGAAACAGAAGAGTAAGTTAGTAAATAAGTAAAATAAGTAATAACCTTTTCACTCGAGATGTTTTTGACAATTTTTTAGAAATCGCAAAAAAACAAAATTTGGGTTTTTTATTAGGGGTGTGCGAATAGTGATTTTTGAGTTCGAATACGAATATCGAATAGTACACAATAAAAAAGTCGAATATCGAAGTCGAATATCGAATAGTTGTCAAAACAGTGCGCACACATAAAAATAAACATTTAGTTGTTTTTAAGTTTTATTTATTATGGCTATTAATATTAATATTATTAATTCATTTTAGAATCTTTGGTCCTAGGTCTAGGCCCCTACCCTAGGCTAGCCTTGGCAAAATTCAATGGCTAGCCCCTAGGACTAGGCAGGCTAGGGCCTAGGCTAGGCCTAGGCTATGGGAGGCCCTAGACCTAGCATTGTGCAAAGCACAGGGAATTAAAAACAATGTTCGTTGTTCTGACCTGTGGGGGTTTTTTAATTTTTTTTGCAATGCATACATTCGGCTTCGTTCCCTTTTGGGTTGAAAAAGTACCAAATCGGACTTTTTTTGCCGTAGGCTAGGGCCTAGATTTTTGAAGCGGGTTTAGGGCTAGGTTAGGCCTAGGGCTATGTCCGTTTGGGGCTCAAGGCCCGCTTCTTCTTCGTAATCTGTAAGCACGAGAGCCCTATGCGGGTTTTTACATGAGCATTACCCGAGAAAAGACTCATGTTTAGAACTTTTTCGCAAGAAAGATGAGGTTTGCATCACGTTTTCGGAGTAATTTCTTACGTTCAACGACGTCGTGACAACGGTGACATCAGATGCTGATGTTTGTCGAAGTTGGTACAGCTTGGTTTGGTTGGTACGACCGCTGAAACACGTTGCGCGGAGTTGACGATAGGGTGCGTCGATCGGTAATGTAGTTTCCTGCATACTAGCGGGAATTTCAAAATCGAATACTTCGGGAATTCGAATACTTCGGAAATTCGAATAGTTACTATTCGAGTTTCGAATCGAATACGAATAGTAAATTATTCTCGAATACTTCGAAAATTTTCGAATATTCGCACACCCCTAGTTTTTATATCACCACTTCTCATTACCTCTATTCTGTTTCACGACACGACACGACACGACACGACATTGCTGTTTCAAAAGCCATCAAAACACTGAACCAGATAAGTTAGAGGAATATTTAAATTTAATTTTAATTTGTAGCATCATTTTTAGTATAAGGAAGTAGACATGTATTTATCTAATGTTCCTAAGCATGATATTTTAAAAAGCCTAAACCTTTTTTCACTATAATCTTCATGCTTTTACCTACCTATAATAGGTATGTATATAATAGGTATAATGTACAATAATTGTACATTATATGATCACACACATAACAAAAACTTGTAGAAATACAGCCAAACCTTACACACTCAAAAGGAATGAGATCTAAAAAAAGGGCCAAGCTCATCTACCCTTCCACATTTGCGCATTCTTAATTCAAAAAACGTACAGTGTCCCATAACCAGCACCCTCGAAAAGCTTGGCAAAATAGAATTTGCGTTATTAATTTAACGTAGTAGTTTATCCAAGTTCTTTTTTTGTAATTAATTTAAACGTAAACATGCAAATTCTATTTTGCCAAGCTTTTCGAGGATGCTGTTATGGGGACACTGTACGTTTATGAATTAAGAATGCGTAAATGTGGAAGGGTAGATGAGCTTGGCCCTTTTTTTAGATCTCATTCCTTTTGAGTGTGTAAGGTTTGGCTGTATTTCTACAAGTTTTGTTATGTGTTCTTGTGATCTTATTACTTTTCAAGTTCCATTACAAAAATTATTTGTTAAAATATAATATATTTTTATCAAAGTTGATTTAATTTTTATGGTATTAGCAATAACAATAGGATGTAAATATCTAGGCCCGGATTCATGTACATCCTGGGTTTTAGGTGGTATAACCATGGTTAATAACGACGGTATAAGGACTGGTTAAGTCTAGGCAACTCACATCCTATTAAAACTTTCCCATGTAACAACAAACGCACAACTAATGTAATTTTACACCTATTTCACTGTACCCACACGAGGGAAGCGATATATCTAGACGGCCTTGACCCACAGCCATGTAAATCATCAGATAATCAGAAGAATATTGAAAATTTTCACCATCTTTTGTTTTACATTTTTATTAAAAGTGACAGGAGATTTCGTGAGTTTATTAAAAGTAAAGAAAAAGCTTATTATTGCCGTAAATTTTGGAATAGCCTAGGACTATCATACCATTGTTTATCTGCATTAGGCTTGTAGTAATCAAAACTAGTTATTTGTGCGGGAAGTGTCAAAACAAGGTTGTGCTGGCCTTGGGTTGGCTAAGAAAGGCCTAGGCTTGTCAAAAATGTAGTGTAAGTATTTATTTATCTAGTCCTATAGCCTAATGGAACTTTAGACCTACACTGTTGTATTATAAATAATTTTTACATCTGGGCCTTGGCCAGGGACGGTTTCTGATTTGTTTTATGAGAGTATAATGACATCTTTTCTCGTTCCACACAAAGAAGAAAAAATTTTAAATGTCCGCCTTTTTGTTTACGTATCGCACTTTCCCGCCTAACTCTGCTTATACCGTCAACAAGTGCCCAAAGTAGCTATGGTTAACTTTTTTGATTGTATGCCAAGTGTTTAAGGCTTATTTTAAAACCTTTATTTGGAAGCCTTCCAACAAACTTTTTAAAACTTTTTTTTTCAAAAGAGACTATAATACTATACCTTAATGTCCATGTAAAATATGAACATTGTAGTCCCACCCTTCTGGTCAGAATCGGGGGCCGACGTATTAGATGTAAGTAGCAGTAGTAGCAGTAGTAGTGGGAAAGTAGCTAACACCCTTTAAAAGTGATTTTGAGCATGTTTTCAAGCCTTTTTTTCACCAAGAAGGAATAATCGTACCCAAATAAATTTGGTATGTGTTGTCAGGTACCTAAATCCCCTCGATTGTGATAGTTTTCAAGTTCACATCACGTTACATGACGGCTGGGTAACACCTCGAAATCACCCCAACTCTGCTTGGTGTATAAGGTGCTTTGAGTGTGTAGCGCACCGCGGCTTGGTTTGCGGCGCCCTAACGGGCCACCTAGATTAGAACTATTGTTTCGGATGTTTGGTAATAGACCCATAAAGATGTTTTTAATAAGTTTATAACCATGATTTCACTGTTATTTTAGTTTAATATTTATCAATGATCAACTGTTAACTTAGTTATTAATTATTAGTTTTTTTTTTAAGATTAGTTATGTTAATTCAAGGCACGCTCGTCTATTTTTTCATAGACAGAAATGGCTAATGTATACCCGGCCCACAAAATATTTGTACATTTTTGGATGGACAGTACACTATTTATTCCTAATGCATGCATTATCTATTCGTACGCCCTAATATTATGTGCCAATTTTATTTTATTTTATTGCTAAGAGATACGGTAATTGTTCCCAAGTATGCATTAAACCCTTTGTATGTATTCACAATGAGAAAAAATATGCTCCGCCTCAAGATTTACTCTTATTGGAGCATACAAACATCAAAATGTAACAACCATGTATACAACAATATGGAAAAATAAAAGATCAATCAAAAAAAAATCAATCAATAGGGGCCTATAGGTAACCTTGTGCAGGGAAAAAAAAAAGTTGGAAAATAAAAAGGGGGAAACCTACATATTGACATAAATTCCCCATAGCATGAGTAAAATTGGAGACACTACGTAAAACAGACACTCACTTGGGCCAGCTGTAGTATCCGTGGTATGGCTTGTGCAGGTAAAGGCTTGTTATCCCACTGCTCGGCGGACAGCAGGCGGTGGGCGCTGTCGTATTGCACCCAAACCGGGTTGTCCGGTTTTCCGGTCTCTCCGGCCCGGCTGTGGCCCCGCGCTCGCTGCCGCCAGACACCGTCAGAGGGTCCAGCTTCACCTTCTTGTGTACTCGCTTCTGCTGCTTCAACGCAAACACTACACCTCGTAGAGCAAACTGTAACCAGAGGTTCACGTCACGTACATAAAACACGCAGACATTGCAAAAACAAACATTTTGGGTGTAACAATTCTGAATTGGTAAAGCCAAATAAAATGACTACTACGTATATTGCTATTGATGTACCATACCGATAATATAATAAAACATTTTTATGACGAACTAGCTTTAAGTTAGGAATGTTCACCCCAAAAAATGGATAGCTTAGGCCTACAACAAATAAAAACATCATCAAAAATATAAAAATAATAAATATGTTTTAAATGATATTGATAGGGCCAAAATGTTTTAATGAGTTGTAGAGTAGATAAGGTTATGACTTGAATGATTGAATAATTGACCTGTTCACTGCTCATGTTAGTATATTTTGGCTCTTTGCTGTTTACTTGAGCAAATGAAAACCATTTTTTAAGTTGATTAGTTTTGTTTTAATTGCGTTTAGTAATGGGCACTTATAACTCTACTATTAGTTGCCCTTAAAACACAGTAGGTCTACTGGTAGCTTCAAAAAATATTTCCGGTTGTAGGCTAGACCTATGTATTTGAGACCACCTATTGATATTTTATACAAAAAAACTATAGGCTACTTTGTCAATTTCAACTTATTTACCTTTTGATAACATAGAGTGAGACTTACTTTTCTGAGCTCGAGAGAGTCGTGAATAAGCGAGTGCAAGAAGCACCGTACTATCCTGGCTGGATAGATGAGATCCGGGTGGACCAGATCCCGCATGAAGCTCATAGCCATGGAGTTGAAGCGCCAGTGCCTGGAAGAAAAACACAAAACCTAGTTTACAAGGTTTCTTAGCCCCATTCAAGGCCACTTTGTCTTGTATGCACTCAACAAACCACATTCCAAAGAAACCAACAGTTGACAGAAGATTCTCAGTGTCATGATGTTATTAAGGAAATCACTCTTGAATTGAATATCAAGCCAGAATCGCCATGATTATTGCCACATGGATGTGTTATTGTCACACAGCTGATTAAAAATGATCAAAATTGCACCACATCCATGAGCATATCTTACTCACAGATTGTGCTGGTCCACGGCATCCATGAGGCTGTTGAGCACCTTGCGATACTGCGCGTGATTGTCTTCATTGGTTTGCTTCAATCGTGCGAGACCTGTCGCGATCTCACTCTCATCGACCGCTTGGAGAGACGGGGTTGGCTTGGACTGCCACAGGATTCGAGCTCTGTCCACGCACGTGTCAGGGATCTGACAGAAATAAACAACTTGTATTGTAGGGATAACTTTGTTTAAAACCAGTTTCAAATTTTTAATTCGGTTTTACTTTTAACTTTTTTTATGCTAGGCAGAACCATAAACAGTTCCAGTAAGAGCTAACTGGCCTTCGAACATATTTATAATATCACAATCACATTTAATGACCCGCATCGCCACCATGCGCCGATTAATTTAATTTC
>JAMZAV010007093.1:0-33337 GCA_024449915.1 Sweltsa coloradensis | reverse complement strand
ACCTGACTTCCGCGAAAAGCCTTTTAAAAATATCGCGGCAAAAGCCCGTGTATTTCTTTCTCTCTAGCAGGCCTACACGACATTGTCAGCTGGTCGACGTTTCGGCTGAATCACATCAGCCATCATCAGGACATATATATATTTAAATGTGTGTCTGATGCTGAGGATCCAGATGACCTGTTATGTTGGAGCTGGACTGTTTTTAACAACATTTTATCAGAATGCAATCAGGTAAAGCCTATATTAACTTTAAATCTGTTTTTCTCCAAATATTAAAAATTGGCACATATGCACCCTTTTCTCAGGATCTATTTGACCAATTTGACTACAATTCTCAGGATATGTTAATCATAGCAGTTTACAAGACCCCTAGCATAATTAAGTAATTTGAATGGATAGGTTTCAAAATAATAAAACTTGTTTGAAAAACCCACAAAAGAACAAAAAAAGCAACAAATGCTTTAATTTTTTTAAAGTGAAATTTTGAATGAAGTACTAAACATAATACTTAATAATTCACAAAAGAATTGAGAAAGATTTGCTTAATTGGTAGAGTAGAAAACGGGGCATGAAGTCATCAAATTTAACATTGTAGGTATATCCCATAGACCTTCCCTTAATTTGAAATACCATTTTATTTTTGATAATTTAACACGTTATTTTTTCTAGACCTATCAGGTCTAGTCATCATACGTATGATAGTAAAGAGATTGGAAAATTGGCGTTCGATAAAATAGTATGTATTAAAAATAGAATACAGTACACTGCTCTGTTAATATCAATATTAACAAAACAGCAAAACTAGCTATATGAAGTAATATACATCGATGGCGAAGAATTAAAAATACATGTATTAAATGCAGTTTTAAGATTGCATTCCTTAAACATTGTAACCGATTTTTGGGATATTAATGACCAAAATATAAAACCTTTTCTTGTTTTAAATATACCAAATAACCCACAGCCAGAGTTGATGAATAGCATGTGTCACGCCAGCCACTGCTGCAGGATCAGCTCACATCATGGATCACGGTTGTAATTAGTTTTTACCGGCGCTTACTTAAGACTCAATTAAAACTTGTGTCTTGTAGAAGACTCATATCACACGTGCACAAGCTTAGAAAGAAGAGGTAATTTAAACTGGGTTAAAGAATGTACAACGAAATGTGGTACAAGAGTAATTTGAGATGTTCTGCCAGTACAGTGCCAAGCACAGGTTTCGTTGAAAACTAAAGAATATTTACCTATTTGGACGGCATAGGTGGAATTACTATATGAAGTATTTGGGGTTTGGTCCACCTTTGCACTCCAATTATCAATGATCACCCATTTTTATTATTTATTATTTAATTAAGTTTATAAAAATTATAATAATTTTTGTATAAAAATGTGTAGATGTCACTTGATCACTTGGGTCAACAACTCAAAAGTCTATGAAAGTGGGCTGACTTTAATAGGGCATTCAAATATAACAGCAACACATTTTAAAAAAAAACGGTCGGGATATTTCCTGACAACCGCCCATTTTATTAAAAAAAATTACAATAATGTTGGCTACACATCAAGGGCAAAATACAGTTTTTTGAACATCGATTTAAAATGTTATTTTAAACAGCTTTATAGCTTGCATCTCTGCACAAGGAAAAATGTATTTCTGAAATATACAACGGCGGTCAAAATACGAGTTTTGTTCTGGTAGACGAAAAAATTCGTTCACCAAAATACTACTTTTTTACTTCTTTATTTTACTTTTTTCTCATATTTTAACGTCTACACTTTTGTACAAAAATTGAAATATAATGGCCAATTAATGTTTGTCCAAAAACTCACTCAAAAAAGATGTGGTGTTATATAAAAGGCACTCATTAGTTTAGCCAACTTTTGAGCCATGTTTCTTCTACTTTCAAATTATCTGCCAGAGAGAAAAAAAATAGAATTAAATACAAAAAAATTTGGGTTTGTATTCTTCATTTATCTCAATATTCTAAACTACTTTTTCGAACTACACCTACTTCAAATATGACGTATAATTTATACTGCCAAAGACGAATAAAGGAACCCCCATGTAGTTTAAACAACTTTTTAAAATTATGTGCTTGTATTCATTTCTCCAGGCCATCAGATGTCATCAGATGATGCGAAATAAATATGGATAATTTATTTTCAATCTAGGCTTTCATTTTGTTTTTTTTTATCTAAAGGGGCAAATGATTAAGTCGACGGTTTTGTCAATAAGTTGGTTTGCGGTTTAAGTAAAAAAAAACATGTGTTTACTTTGGATTTTAAAAGTACAGGTTGTAACAAAACAAAAAACATATTTCGCAAAAATGTTTTTTCTCCTAATGGTGCGTTCTTAGCAAAGAGAGCATATTTTGATCCCTTGTATTGTGGATTACAACTATGGATTATTTCTCGATTTGGCTAGTCGGGAAACACTCCCGTAGGTGTAATTGTTATTATTTAATACAATTCAGAAATAAATAAATAAATTAATTAATTAATCAAGGAATAAACCCTCGCTCATACATGCGTAAAGGTAAAATGACATTATATTTAATGTTTGGTGGTCAGTTCAAAGGCAACAGATGTTCGTTGCAGTAATGTTCCATCCATTCAGATGTATAATGCAGCTACATTTCAGAGATTATAATGTAGGCCTTACCGTCCTGATGGTCTAGTGGTTAAGACGTTCACCTGGAATGTGGGAGACCCGTGTTCGATTCCCGGTTAGGGCGGATTTTTTAATTTCTGAATTGTATTAAATAATAACTATGGATTAATTGCATATTATAAAAGTAAGTAATGTAAAAAAATATTAAATCATCAAATGTACTTTGTTGGAGATACATAACATTTTTTAAATAAATAATTTTTAATCAAACTGATGATGTTTATAGCATAAATCACCAGGCCTAAGCTACTTAATACTAACCTAATTGAGACAATGACATACGCAATATTCCAAATTAATCAATACACAAAAATGCCATAGCAATTTGGTCCATTCCAAAAATCAAGGATGTAAAGCATCTAAGGTCACTTTATCGCAGTTCGCCCTCAGCGGTGGCAAGTTCATTTGGAACCCTGGTCCAAAGCATAAACATATTATTGCGGAGTGGGCTCGGATCCCGCTAAAAGCATGGGTATATGTATTATATCTATGTGAAATCATAAATTAGATAACAACAAGGAACATATATTAGAAAATAAAACAATAATAAATAAATAACACAATGATCAGAGCGATACGTCTTTCCAATCCCATCATTCTGTTCTACTCGAAATTTCACAACAGAAAGGTGGTAAAAATCATACTATTTTATGACCAAAATATCACTAAGAATAAAAATGATAAAAATTACTGGTTTGGTGAAACCACCACATCATTCAATACACTCTATTGTTTGGACCAGTAAAAGGAAAATTGCCAAACAATGTAAGTAGCATTGATAACATTGACTTATCTCATCAATAAAATTGTGCCGATAGTTCAAGAAGGGTTATCTTGTTTTTTATTTATTTTATTATTATTTAACGTCTATCCTATTCAGTTATAAAAAACTGATTTACAAAGGAGGACACTAAATAAATCTAATTACATAGATGCAGACACAACAATGAACTCCATGTTAAGTAAATATTTGAAATAGTAATATTACAACAATGCATTAAATATTCAACAAATTGATAACAAATAAAAAGGATATTAAATGCAATTTATGAATGAATCGAATATATAAAAAAGGGGGTGGGGAATGAAAAGAAAAGAAAAAAGAAAAGAAAAAGAAAACAAAAGAAAAAAGAAAAAAGGAAAGGAAAAAAAAGAAAGAAAGAAAGAAAAGAAAAAAGAAGAAGAAAAAATAAAAACATAAAAAAAAACGAAAAGAAAAAAACTGATTTATTAGACGATCCCACTCAAACGAATATGAGGTTTGCCAAAAATCAGGAACAGCAAATCAGGGAGTAATCAATCTTTCGCGGAAGAAACCACCGAACGCGAATCTTCATTCTTGTGTTCAACCATCATTCTTGTGTTCAAATCTTGATAACAATTTAGTGCAAAAGATCTTGACTCTAATATATAATTATATCAGATATATAATTATTTAAAATTGTTCAAGTCAAAAACTGATCACAGCAATGATACAGGACACCTAGCGTCCAGTGGCGTTGTTGTATCATCAGGTGCAGTCACTCAGCCATGCGTCACACCTTCTGTACAGCTGAAGGTTTCTCTGTGTTTACAACCTGCTACTTCGAGGTTGAATATAACTGCACTGGCATTGACTAGCGTGCAGTTAGGAGCTTACTCATTCGTTTCTCCAATGAATTGCTAATTTATTAGTTTACACGTCGGAGTTTGTTTGGAAGTAAACTCAGAGTTATGTTTACACAGTATGTTTTGCGAATGCCTCGTTACAGAATGTGTTCCATTTGCTTCAAAAGTTTTTGCAATTACAAGTTTTTCGATTAAGAAGGTGCATGTGCCATGTTTTTTCGGCTTGTGGATATAATATATGGTCCTGATGGCTAATGACTCCTTCCCCCCTTACGTATTGTTTGGTTTGGAACACATAGTCGTTTCGAACTCTGATTAGATTAGGTTGGGTTTTATGCGACATTCGAACGGAATAATACGTTTTCATGTTGTCATTGGTGGTGTTCAATTAATCTGAGTGTAAGTAATAAACAGCTTGGTCTGAGGCGTGTTGTCCTTTATAAAATTTTGTTTTTTCATCCTCTTTCAACTACAATTCATTATCTAATCTTTCTCTTTCGGAGCAGATGATGGCTGTCCTCGGGCAGATTCTTGTGTCGCTTAGAATTAAGAAAGCACGGCTACAGGGTTACCTTAAATAGGGAGCGAATCTTCTTTATCAAGCGTCTGTCGAAGAACAGCACACAAATTAAATCTAAACTAGCATTAAGTCCATTAAGGCTATTGTACCACCTCTGGCCGATAATTTGAAAGTCGAAGAAACATGTCTGAAAAGTTTGCTGAATGAAGAAGGCCTTTAAAATAACAGAAAAAAATGTGAATTTTTTTATGAATTCTGTTGAATTCTGTTATTTTAAAGGCCTTCTTTCATTCAGCAAACTTTTCAGACATGTTTCTTCGACTTTCAAATTATCGGCCAGAGGCGGTACAATAGCCTTAAGGACGAGGTGTTGGTTACCAAAAAAATCCCCCAAAAAATGCAATCCCCGCCACCTTGACCCCTAAACATTCCGCATCATCCTCGTTGATGGCAATAATCATCAACAAAATCGCATGACAATCGTGTGTCATGTTCGGTTTTTGTCGTGAGGCGTGAACACGCACAGACGGACGAACACTGAAACAAAAGTGATGTTTTCAAGCGAATTTTGCACCTATTACTACACAAAGGTATTTTTGAATAAGCTACTTATAAAAAGTATCTAATCTGAGGCATTATGCTTTCTAAGCAAATGCATTACTTAAGAGTTTAATTACATTTTCAACAGTCTGGAAATAAAACTATGTAGGGTGGTGGCAAAAAGCAACGTCACCCCTGACCTATAGACAGAATCTTTCTTGTGAGATAAATGCTGATCTTCTTGGCAGAGTCATGTGAATGTCATGTGCCTTGAGTAACGTATGTGAATATAAGAAGTTTACTGTTCAACTCATCAGTTAAATTATGTTCGAGGACATGTCCGAATGAGGTCTACACTCTACAACTAATACGCATACCCTCTAGTCGTCCGCGAATCTTCCATTCAATTAACAGAGGATTTGTGAAACTATGCTCCTTTTTGTCTACTCTAATGCCTCTTGTATCTCTTCGTACCCGTCTGTGTTTTGACATTATGAATAAGAATTTTATCTCTTCGTTTATTTTTTTTCAGACAGACTCATTTGTCTTCCAGTTGGATCATCGTGTGTGTAGTCTTTATAGAATCTCACCCATCCGACCATCCATCTTTGTGCGTCTACAAAAAGTATTTGTCTTTAATAATTGATGATAACGATCCATCAGTGATTAAGCTTCGAAAAGCGAGAGACCATTTCAATGTATGTAACTACATGTATTTTTATTTAAGTAATCTCTCTCTCTCTCTCTCTCTCTCTCTCTCTCTCTCTCTCTCTCTCTCTCTCTCTGCTCCTGCTCACTTGTATTTCTGCACACAATGGCTAAAAGCCATATTAATTTTGACTTTTCACTTTTGAAAACCGATTTACAAAATTTAATTTTGCATTAGCGTTGCGATGGCTACACCATTGTCAAACAAACGACATAAAATGGCCGATAGTAAGGTTATAAAAAAAACTTAGCACTATTTTGGGGGGGAGGGGGGGGGGGGGGATAAAGAATTGTTCACGTATTCATTTTGTTGTCTAACACATCACTAAGTACACACGCAAACAATACACATACACTTTGGGTGACTTCTATTGAAGTCGAAAAGAGTTACTCTTATCTTTTACATTCAAAATTTCAAAAAATGTTTCTATGTTAAACATGTGTTTAACAACATAGCATGTGTTTTGCTGCAAGCTTGCGGTGGGCACAGTAGATTGGCTCACTGTGGTAGCCAAATCAAAGATAAGTCTGTATGACGTATATGTTTATGTAGGCCCTACGTAGTATGATTTATCTTGCTATTCGATCTGGAAATGATGTCCTTTATTCTATGTTATTGGTATTTCAACCGTACATGGCTAGTGATCTAAAAAAATAGCCTATTTTGATGAGCGTAGCGAGCGAGGCGAAGATTCCATTTCACTACACTGGAGAAAAAAATCCGGAATGTTTTTTTTTTCTTTTTCTTTTTTTTTTTTGTATTTTTGTCTGTTTGTCCACACGATTCCGGCTAAACCGATACTCCGATTGCGATGAAATTTAATGGAGGCCTTCGAAATCTCTGAACTTAGAACTGCCACGTTTTTGAGCGCAATCGAAAAATTTTTTCTCATGAAAATCGCAATTTTACGATTTTTTACAATTTTAAAAAATAATTCTTCGACTTATAACACCTACATGCTTTATCCGATTTTAACGATTTTTGCACAGAACCTTTATTTTATGAATTAAGATATTTTTGGGAAATTTGAGCGCAATTGAAAAAATCTTTATCATAAAAAACCAAATTTTACAGTTTTTTTTTCTTTTTTTAAACAATTCTTTGACTTATAACACACTACATGCTTTATCAGATTGTAATGATTTTTTCGCAGAACCTTAATTTTATGAATTTATATATTAGTGTTAAATTTGAGCGCAATCGTAAAATTATTTCTTATAAAAATCGCTTTTTTAACAATTACGATTAATTAAAAAAAAAAAAAAGTTATTTTTTATTTAATTTAATTTAATTGGATGAGCGAAGCGAGCGAAGCGAAGATTCCATTTCACTACACTGGAGAAAAAAATCCGGAATGTTTTTTTTTTCTTTCTTTTTCTTTTTGTATTTTTGTCTGTTTGTCCACACGATTCCGGCTAAACCGATCCTCCGATTGCGATGACATTTTATGGAGGCCTTCGAAATCTCTGAACTTAGAACTGCCACGTTTTTGAGCGCAATCGGAAAATTTTTTCTCATAAAAATCACAATTTTACGATTTTTTTCGATTTTAAAAAAAATCTTCGACTTATAACACCTACATGCTTTATCCGATTTTAATGATTTTTGCACAGAACCTTTATTTTATGAATTAAGATATTTTTTGTGAAATTTGAGCGCAATTGAAAAAATATTTATCATAAAAATCGAAATTTTACAGGTTTTTTCTTTTTTTAAACAATTCTTTGACTTATAACACCTACATGCTTTATCCGATTGTAATGATTTTTTCGCAGAACCTTAATTTTATGAATTAATATATAAGTGTAAAATTTGAGCGCAATCGAGAAATTATTTCTTATAAAAATCGCAATTTTACGATTTTTTTTAACAATTACGCATTAATTAAATAAAACTACTTGGTTAATTTTTACTTTAATTTAATTTAATTTAAAAAAAAAATTTAATTTAGTTATGATTTTGCCACAGAACAACAGAAAATTCGCATAACATGGCAGCTCAATGCACCAATTACGCTCATCCAACAACGCGGCGGGACTTAAGCGTTTTCCTAGTTAATTCTATGTTGGAAGTGAATGGTTTTGATTTTATACCTTTTGGACACATCGACTTATGTTGTTGGATGAGCGTTAGCGAGCGTAGTGAGCGAAGCGAAGATTCCATTCTACTACACTGGAGAAAAAAATCCGGAATGTTTTTTTTTTCTTTTTGTATTTTTGTCTGTTTGTCCACACGATTCCGGCTAATAGGCCAGGCAAGGAAACGAAAAAAGTAGCCTAACCCCGGACAAATTGCAAGAGTTTTGTTTCTGAACTTTTCTAATACAGAATTTTGCGCTGAATACGCCTATATAAAGTCTACCTTCAAAATCGTATGTGAAATTGCCTAAAATTAAGGTTTGATTAAAAATGATAAAAAACTTGATTATTGATTTAAAAAGCTAATATGCAAAAAAAATATGTTGAGTGATACTCTCACAATTATGCGTGATAACAAAAGGACGCTAAAAAAGAAATTTTCTAAAAATTTAATCACACTACCGCTAAATCGACTTTTTATTGATTTTCCATTGTTTTAATGAAATCGGTACAGCATCGAAAGAAATAAAGATGAATAAAAAATCTTGACAGGTAAATGTAGTTTAGGTTCAATATTAACTTTTTAATGGGTATGGACAAAAGTCTACTACGGATTGCAAAGTTATACTAATTTGAATAATTTGATAATAATAATTTATTAATAAATTTTAATTTATTTTTTTAAAAGGTTACTGTTGCATAAAAACTTTTTTTATTGATACTTACACACATGTCACATGGTGCCATAAAGTTATAAAAATAAAAATGGTCGAAAATGTAATTATAATTGTCTTAAATCGGCAAATAATTGATTTTCTATTGTTAATCGAATGTGTACGGTATAAAAAATGCGGATTTTTTTTCGGTTGAATAAAGTGAATGGTGAATATTAACTGTTGTTTGAGTATGAACAGAAGTCTACAATTGAGAAACTATGCCAAAGTCAGTAGAAATTTTTAAATGTTTGTTAAAGAGTAAAAGCTGTTGTTAGTGAAACATAGGATTATATTATATTTGTGTGTTTTGATACTCTATAACTATGTCATGGTTATATTATTTTAGCTACTTATAGATTAGGTTATAAGTTTGTACTACTAAGGTATTAAAATATAATTGTATTATATATTAATATATTTATATTTGTACAAATTGTGTAAATTATACAGCAACCACAGATTGTGTATAAATATAGGCCTATGCATTGCATTGGAATCAAAGATGCTAATAAAAATTCTATTCTATTTTTTTGATCGACTCATCTGCTGTATGAAAGGTGAAAATTAATGTTATGTAAACGTAATCACTATTAGGTGACTCATGTTAATTATGTTTATTCAGTTAGTATAATATTCTAATATATTCTACATATTTGTAGTCAAACAGTTGACTTTGTAGAGTATCTGTAAATGCGACCAATTATTCTTACAGTAATAAATAGTAAAATACATTTGATATTGCAAGTAAGTGATGAAACAAATGTTAACAGATAGTGATTACATTATTATACTAATCCAATCCATTGATTAAATTAATAAAATTGGCATAACACAATAATGTTAATATAACACTTGTGTGATTTCTTGACTGGTAATGTTCAGACCGGAAATATAACTTCTTGTTGCACATTTTCCCGTGAAAGCAGAAAAGAACAAGTATCATCTGATCATTGATCATCAAATTGATCATCTTCATTATCGGTGATACATTGTGCTATTTTATCAAATGCTTCAGATCTAAAGTTGACCTTGGGACGACCTTTAGATTTCTTGCTAAGAGGTTCGGTTGTTTGTTTTACTAGGATGTTTTTGACAGTTCGGAAATTTACATCACATGATTTGTGATAGGTGCATCCACAGTAAATCAAGTGAGTTCCGTTTGAGGTCTTGAAAGTTGTATTGTTTCCCCTGGGCAAAAAGTGCATAAAGTATGCCGACGGGATTATTGTCACCCTAAAAATGTATCAAAATGTGTTATGGACACAGTAAATACGAACACAACCGCGAGTGATAATACCTTATCTCGAGTTCTCCGATCAGTAAACGGATAATTCGATTATAAAACTCAATGTTACTTGTGTGGTGAAATAGCCAGAATTGGTTAAAAGAGGAAGTCAACGTCGGTATTTAGTTCGAAGTAGATCTGTGGATATGTATATAAAAAACATCTGTGATAGCAGAAATGATAAGTGGGGAGATGAGGTGAGAGCTCGTCTCAACTATGGTCATGACTTACACGCTGCAGATGCCATCTATCACAAATCATGTGATGTAAATTTCCGAACTATCAAAAGGACACTTTTAGATCTGAAGCATTTGATAAAATAGCACAATGTATCACCGATAATGAAGATGATTAATTTGATGATCAATGATCAGATGATACTTGTTCTTCTCTGCTTTCACGCGAAAATGTGCAACAAGAAGTTATATTTCCGGTCTGAACATTACCTGTCAAGATATCACACAAGAGTTATATTAACATTATTGTGTTGAATGCCAATTTTATTAATTTAATCAATGGATTGGATTAGTATAATAATGTAATCACTATCTGTTAACATTTGTTTCATCACTTACTTGCAATATCAAATGTATTTTACTATTTATTATTGTAAGAATAATTGGTCGCATTTACAGATACTCTACAACTGTTTGACTACAAATATGTAGAATATACTGTAATTATACTAACTGAATAAACATAATTAACATGAGTCACCTAATAGTGATTACGTTAACATAACATTAATTTTCACCTTTCATACAGCAGATGAGTCGATCAAAATAATATGTTGTGCAAACAAAACCTTTTGAGTCTATGATTGCTATTCCAATAATTCATTGTCTTAACAAATTATTTAAATCTTCGTAACTCTCATCTCAATAGTAGACTTTCGTTCATACTCATAGGCCTACAACATTTTAATATTCACCATTCACTACATTCAACCGGAAAAAAAATATATCTGCATTTTTTTTGTATACCGTACACATTCGATTAAAACAATAGAAAATCAATTATTAGCCGATTTAAGACAATAATTACATTATCAACAATTTTTATTTTTATAACTTTATGGTACCATGTGACATGTGTGTAAGTATCGATAAAAAAAGTTTTTATGCAAGAGTAACCTTTTTAAAAAATAATTTAAATTTATTAATAAATTATTATTATCAAATTATTCAAATTAGTATAACTTAGCAATCCGTAGTAGACTTTTGTCCATACCCAATAAACAGTTAATATTGAACCTGAACTACATTTTTTTGTAAAGATTTTTCATTTATCTAAAAAATTTTCGATGCTGTACCGATTTCATTAAAACAATAGAAAATCAATAAAAAGTCGATTAGCGGCACTGTGATTAAATTTTTTGAAAATTTCTTTTTCTGCGTCCTTTTGTAGTCACGCATAATTGTATGAGTATCACTAAACATATTTTTTTTGCATATTAGCTTTTTAAATCAATAATCAAGTTTTTTATCATTTCTAATTAAATCTTAATTTTAGGCAATTTCCCATACGATTTTGACAGTAGACTTTATATAGGCGTATTCAGCGCAAAATTCTGTATTAGAAAAGTTCAGAAACAAAACTCTTGCAATTTGTCCGGGGTCAAATGTTTCCTTGCCTGGCCTATAAACCGATACTCCGATTACGATGAAATTTTATGGAGGCATTCCAAATCTCTGAACTTAGAACTGCCACGTTTTTTAGCGCAATCGGAAAATTTTTTCTCATGAAAATCGCAATTTTACGATTTTTTTTCGATTTTTAAAAAATTTCTTCGACTTATAACACCTACATGCTTTATCCGATTTTTAATGATTTTTGCACACAACCTTCATTTTATGAATTAAGATATTCTTGTGAAATTTGAGCGCAATTGAAAAATATTTATCATAAAAATCGAAATTTTACGGGTTTTTTCTTTTTTTAAACAATTCTTTGACTTATAACACCTTCATGCTTTATCCGATTGAAATGATTTTTTCGCAGAACCTTAATTTTATGAATTAATATATTACTGTTAAATTTGAGCGCAATCGTTTAAAAATTTCAATTTTACGATTTTTTTAACAATTATTAATAAAAAAAAATAAAAAAATAAAGTTAATTTTTTATTTAATTTAATTTAATTTAAAAAATTTCAATTTAATAATGATTTTACCACAGAACAACAGAAAATTCGCATAACACATGGCAGCTCAATGCACCAATTACGCTCATCCAACAACGCGGCGGGACTTAAGCGTTTTCCTAGTTATTGGATGAGCGTAGCGAGCGAAGCGAAGATTCCATTTCACTACACTGGAGAAAAAAATCCGGAATGTTTTTTTTTTCTTTCTTTTTTTTGTATTTTTGTGTGTTTGTCCACACGATTCCGGCTAAACCGATGCTCCGATTGCGATCATATTTTATGGAGGCCTTCGAAATCTCTGAACTTAGAACTACCACGCTTTTAAGCGCAATCGGAAAATTATTTCTCATGAAAATCGCAATTTTACGATTTTTTTCGATTATTTTTTTTTAATTCGATTTAAAACACCTACATGCTTTATTCGATTGTAATGATTTTTTTACAGAACCTTTATTTTATGAATTTAGGTATTCGTGTGAAATTTGAGCGCAATCGAAAAATTATTTCTCATGGAAATCGCAATTTTACGGGTTTTTTCTATTTTTAATCAATTCTTTGCCTTATAACGCCAACATGCTTTATCCGATTGTAATGCTTTTTTCACAGAACCTTAATTTTTTTAATTAATATATTCGTTTGAAATTTGAGTACAATCAAATAATTATTTCTTATGAAAATCGAAATTTTACGATTTTTTTCTTTTTTAAATTACGATTAATTAAAAAAATTAAAAATTAAAGTTTATTTTTAATTTAATTTAAATAAATTTAAAAAAAAATCTTCAACTTAGTAATGATTTTTTCACAGAACAACAGAAAATCCGCATAACACATGGCAGCTCAATGCACCAATTACGCTCATCCAACAACGCGGCGGGACTTAAGCGTTTTCCTAGTTATATAATATTTCACCTCATCCTCTGCGGGTTGACTGTTTACACCCACTCAGCACATTGCGTGGGCGTGTGCGCGTGCGCGTGTGTTTGGTGGAGGTCCGGCTCACTAAACGTATTCCCTCTAGATGTATGGCCTTGAGAGGTACATAAACCACCCCCTCCCCCAAACATTTCGTCTCAAAAACATATTCATATTTATGCATTAATTTTACAGCATTTCGAACTCAAGTCCCGAATGTTGCACCCCAATACTTTCGGGATGCGGTCATTTCAAAAAGGGACGGCTTAGTTAAAACCTTTTAAGGCTCTTTGGGATAATAGTTTCCCACTTGGTGGTCGATAAAGATGGTGCCTGCAGTGAGGTCGACGACCATAAGGTGGCGCTGACATCGGCTTACTTTGGAACTACGTCAACAATATGCAGATTGGTGGGAAACTATTGTCCCAATTTTTCTATGGTCCCAATGTCGCTTCAAACACCCACAAAAAGTAGGGTTTGTGTTCCGTGGGTGGAAAAGGCGTTGTGGAAAATGAGGAATTGTGGTTACATCTCGATGCAGTTATGAAACTTAATATTTATTACCTAGTAAATGCATTTTATAAAGAATTCATGAAAATTTTCTTGAGTTGTATCCAAAAAATGATTGTTTACTTTGAAAATTATCGAATTCATACATAGCCATTTACATTTTATCATAAGAAACATATGCTGTGAATCATTTTTTGCCAACAGTTTGTGCGTATCGTGTTGCGCAATCATGTTATAAGCATTTTTGTGAGATTATTGGTCATTCATAACCTCGAAAACCCTCGCGCCGGAGAATCGTCCTCCCTAGATTTACATTGGATAGTCTTCTTAGACTGCCTAGACTTACCGTAGGCATAGGACTAAGGGCTTTTATTGAAGTAAAAGTTAAGTCTCAGGTCTACCCTAGATAGGACCACCATAGACTTAGGCCTACATTTATCGTAGGGCCTAGGCTACTTTAGAGTATCCATACAGCAATAGACCTAGGGCTACTCTATTTAATTCATAAACCTTAGCCCGTGAGCCGTCCCCTATATTTAGGCCATGCAATTAGTAACACAAATAAAATAAGCACATTTCCATTGTATCTTCATCAGTAATTTAGTGTGTATGCTTATTTTAAAGAGGGTGGGAAATAATAATTATCCCAAAGAAAAGTACTAAAAGACAGAAATGTCGTTGTCCTAAAATGGCGTTAGGTGAATAATTTCCCACCCAAATTTACCCTGTTCTGGGTTTCAAAAAAATCAAAAATAAAAAAATTTCGTCATTTTGAACCAGTAGTTAACACGCATACCAAATTTCGAGTTAAAATTCAAAGTGCAAGACTTATGTCACTTTAAAGGGTTAACTCCATCCCCCAATTGCGAATTTTAACTCAAAACCATTTGCAAAGTTTTGCACCAATTATGCACCATTTTGCACACAAGTCCCGAATTTTGCACCCCATTACTTCCGGAAGTAATGGTTATTTCAAATAGAAGGGGGGGAGGGGGGGGGATAAGGTAGCGCTTACTCCACAATTGCGTATAACAACTTAAAACCAATTTTATAAAAATCCTCATGTAAGGTAACTTAAAAAAAGTTACAAACATTACGTTACAAACATTAACATTAACATTATTATTAACATTACATTAAGTTACGTTACATTGGAAGTCGATTTCTTATTTGCTAATTAAGCGAGCGAAGCGAGCGTTTCCATTTGACTCTGCCGGAAAAATTAGTCACTGGTTTTGTTTTTTTTTTTTGTTTGTTTGTTTGTTTGTTTGTTTTTTGTTTGTATGTCTCGCGATAACGTTCGAACGGAGGCTCGGATCGAGTTGAAATTTTCACCATCCGCAAGCTTTGTTCTCGATTGAATGCCATTAGTTTTGTGGCAAAATCGTTCATAAAGTTAAAAAGTTACATTAAAGTTAATCGAAAGTTTTTTTTTCAAACTTCACGGCGACAAAATCTGAGATGGCCAAATCATTTAGAATGTCCGTCCGGTCACGAATATGTTAATTTTATTTTGATCCGATAAGTAGTGTAGATGGAAATTACATTATAACAAAGTACGGTTACCATGGCAACGGAAAGTCGTGCAGCTTTTTTGGCTCATGATAGCGGTCGAACGGAGGCTCGGATCGAGTTGAAATTTTCACCATCCGCAAGCTTTGTTCTCGATTGAATGCCATTAGTTTTGTGGCAAAATCGCTCAAAAAGTTAAAAAGTTACATTAAAGTTAAACGAAAGTTTTTTTTTCAAACTCAACGGCGACAAAATCTGGGATAGCCAAATCATTCAGAAAGTCCGTCCGGTCACGAATATGTTAATTTTATTTTGATCCGATTAGTAGTGTAGATGGAAATTACATTATAACAAAAGTAAACGTTGCCATGGCAACGAAAAGACGCGCGAAGTTTCTAATGCACTGTCACCTAGAAGTTATCAAAATACTTTCGAGGAATCAGTCTATTATTTGTCAACAAAGAGTTTTAAATAGTTTTCCCAAGGAGTCAAGGTCCTCTAGATGGCGGTGGATTTTAAAGTAAAGATTTAAACACGGGTTTACCCAAATACCTTGGCAATAATTAATAATACTGGAAACCCGAACGTCGTAAATTTTTAAACTTAAAAAAAATGTGCTATGTGGGTCTAGCTATAGCACGTGCTCGCTTATCAACGCGTCCAACTGAGCGTTTCCTAGTTTATTTCATACTTCACCCCCTGTAGATCCCATAGTTTAGTTGTGGAAAAATCAGGAGTTGGCAATTTGAAAGAGCAACATAGCTGCTTATTTAAATACAAATTTTTAAGCGAGCGATGCGTGCGTTTCCATTTGACTCTGCCGAAAAAAAGTGATTGTTTGTTTGTTTTTGTTTTTTTGTATGTCTCGCCATAACGTTCGAACGGAGGTTAGGATCGAGTTGAAATTTGGACCGTCCGCAAGCTTCGATCTGGATTGAATGTCATTAGTTTTGTGGCAAAATCGTTTAAAAAGTTACAAAGTTACATTAAAGTTAATTGAAAGTTTTTTTCAAACTAAACAGCGACAAAATCTGATGTGGACAAATCATTTAGAATGTCCGTCCGGTCACGAATATCTTAATTTTATTTTGATCCGATAAGTAGTGTAGATGTAAATTACATTTTAACAAAAGTAATGTTACCATGGCAACGAAAAGTCGCACGAGGTTTCTGGCTACTATGCACTGCCACCTAGAAGTAATCAAAATACTATCGAGGAAGCAGTGTTTTATTTGATACCAAAGAGTTAAACTAGGAAACGCTCAGTTGGACGCGTTGATATGCGAGCAACTGATATAGCTAGACCCACATTGCACATTTTTTAATATTTTAAAATTTGCGACGTTCGCTGTCCACGGGGCCATGTTTTCAATACTAGGAAAACGTCTAAGTCCCTCCGCGTTGATTGATGACCTTTTTTGTAAGTTTTTAGTTTGCGTAGGACCACTTTTTCTTTGCAAGAGCTTTTTGAATGCATTGTTGGTGATTGTTGTCAAGTTTCTATTGTTACTTGTTAATTGTTATTATAAACCTAAAAAAACTCATATTAAAACCTTTATACTATGGATTCTGGCAAACTTTTTCAACTTTTTAAAGCAATACATCACCATTACCTTAATGTCAATGTAAAATATGAACGTTGTAGCCCCACCCGTTTGGTCAGAATCGGCCCATATATCACGAAAATATCGCATTAAAAATCGGAAAAGTACGTTATTCATGAGATAAATTTCTTCGATTATACCCAAAAACGTGGCAAGTATAAGTTCTGAGAAAACAAAGGTCCCCTCCAATTTTCATCAAGATCGCATAAGTACGTTTGCCCGGTAGAGCGCGAGCAAACAGACAGAAAAAAATAAAAAAAACAAACAAAAAAACACCCAAGCTAAATTTTTGGGGGGGTCAGTGAAATTGAAGTATTCGCTTTGCTCATCCAAAAAATTAAATATAGCCAACAATATGCTTTATGCTTTATGTCGAATGCATTACACTTTGGTACTTTTGTGCATGCTTGTAGTTTCACACCGAGCCTATGGGCTCTTATTGAAAGAGTGATATTTTGTCTTTGGGGAGGAAACTCTTTTTCACTTAGAGATTGAGTTGTGGTGGGTGGGGACGGGAGGGGAGGGGAGGGGAAGGAGGGGGAAAGGGAAAGGGATGGTGGCTGTTCCATTGTAAGAAATCATTCACTCGCGAGTGTGCTTTTTTTTTAAAAAAAGTAGCATGGAGCGAGTGAGAAACGGGGGGAGATTCGTTGGGATGGAGAGGAGTGTTAGTACGTTAGCCTTCCAAGAGAGAGGACCGTGGGGAGCCGGTCGTTCCGAGGGCGAAACATTCGGCCTGAGCCTACGTTTGGGTTGACCGGACCCTTAGACCCGCCTTTTCTTGGCAGGGTTTGGTGGGGGAGATTTGGAGTCATCGTGGGTGCGGTTGATTGTTCGTTTCTTCGCATTTGGAGGGAATGATGCACTGGTTCCAATACTGGCGACTGGTCTCGGATGACGGTCGCGGCTGGTCGGATGAAAACGACACTGGGAGCGTACCTCAGGATGGTAGTGTGTTCTAAGGGTTCGGTAGAATTTACGGGAGATGGAAGTAATATGCTCTTGGAGCATGAGGAATCCGATATTCTGGTGAAGCCAGTGAATTGGTGTTGATTTGGGAGAATGTGTAACGGTTCTTAACACTCGGTTTTGTAGAGGTTGGAGGGAGTTCATACTGGACTGAGCAGCGCCAGCCCAGATGGGGCAAGCGTATGTGATGGAAGGCCGAATAATTTGTCGGTATATCGTGAGTCTGTCTAAACGTGATATATTTGTTGAATGTAGTAGTGGGGCTAATGCAGAAATTTTTCGAACAGCGCGTTGTTTGGTGTTGCGAATGTGCTGCCTCCAGGTGAGTCGAGAGTCCAGAATTGCTCCAAGGTACATGGCTGTCTTCGACCAGGGGATGCTACGTCCCCCAAGCATAAGACGGGGTAGTTGATTCACATTTCTCCTTGAGAAGAGGACAGCTACTGTTTTTATTGGATTGAGGCCCAGCCTCCATTTACTGTAGAAGGGTGCCACCGTGTTGACGCCGCGTTGTAGTTTGGCGATTGCAAGGCTTGAGAACTCGGATGTGGCAGCCAGCGCATTATCGTCTGCGAATAGCCTACAGTATATAAAATTAAACAATAATTGAACGAGTGAGCGTAGCGAACGGAGTGATCTCCATTCGACTTAAACGGCCCTTATTGTTTTTCTGCGTGCGTGTGTGTACGTTGAAAATCAGCCGAATCGCTGAACAGACTGCGCTGAAATTTTAAACAGACATCCGGTACGAACTAACTGAGAACTGCTAGCAAAATCAGCGAGATCCATTGTGATTTAAACCTACAAGAAATAAAAATGTGATATTTTAAAATATCGATTGCATTTTGTTTAGATTTTTCATATGAAAATTAGGCCACAGCCTTCGATATAAAAACAATTCAGATAGTCACTATCAGTGTTAAATCTTTCAAAGTCAGTGTCTTTTCTTTTGGTTTGTTGTCAATACGTCATTCTCTAAAACTGATGTCATTACTCTTGTTTAGATTTTTCAACTAATTAATAATGATGACCATCAACAAGAAGCAGTGCAAAACCGCAGTATATACGCAGTATTACACCGTATAAAGGTATAATTAAAATCGTAGACTAGACCATCCTACTTTATTCTAACTTACGATATGTGTATGCTTAACGTAGGCCTAAGCCGTATGGTCGGGCATAAGGCACAGAACATGGCTCTGCTAATCGTAAAAGATAAAGGAAAGAGTAAGTCCATCTCGCAAACATCAGCTGGTTAGTTGGATGAGCGTAGCGAGCGTAGCGAGCGAAGCGAAGATTCCATTTCACTACACTGGAGAAAAAAATCCGGAATGTTTTGTTTTTGTTTTTTTTTTTTTTTTTCTTTTGTATTTTTGTGTGTTTGTCTACACGATTCCGGCTAAACCGATACTCCAAATGCGATGAAATTTTATAGAGGTCTTCGAAATCTCTGAACTTAGAACTGCCACGTTTTTGAGCGAAATCGAAAAATTATTTCTCATTAAAATCGCAATTTTACGATTTAAAACAATTTCTTCGACTTATAACACCTACATGCTTTATCCGATTGTAATGATATTTTCACAGAACCTCAATTTTATGAATTAATATTTTCGTGTAAAATTTGTTGCGCAATCAAATAATTGTTTCTTATGAAAATTTCAATATTACGATTTTTTTCCTTTTTTAAAATTATTACGATTAATTAAAAAAAAAAAAAATTTAAGTTAATTTTTTTTAAATTTAATTTAAAAAAATCTTCAACTTAGTAATGATTTTTTCACAGAACAACAGAAAATCCGCATAACACATGGTAGCTCAATGCACCAATTACGGTAACGTTATAACATCCCTTCTTTCCATAAAGCTGTCTCGCTGTAGACGGAACACCTGACCTGCAACCACACATTCATATCACACCCAAGTTCAAATGTTCAGAAGCAGCCACGAATATTCCTCCAATGTCATGCCTGAAACACCAGCACAAGCCAACAGAGCGTTAGGAAGGAAGATCTCACTCACCAGTCTGCCGTGAAAGTCCACACATCCAAGTTCAAATGTTCAGAAGCAGCCACAAATATTCCTCCAATGTCAGAGTTCTTCTTTCCATAAAGCTGTCTCGTTGTAAACGGACCACCTGACCTGAAACCGAAGACAAAGATGTAACGCCCAGGCCTACTCTCTACTTGAAACTAATATAATAGTGCTCATAATAGCGACCTCAACAATGATAAACCACTAAAGCGATGCCTGAAACACCAGCACAAGCCAACAGAGCATTAGTAAGGAAGATCTCACTCACCAGTCTGCCGTGAAAGTCCACACATCCAAGTTAAAATGTTCAGAAGCAGCCATGAATATTTCTTGATATCAGAGTTCATCAAGATTGGGTCCAGTAAAAGTTCAAATGTTCAGAAGCAGCCATGAATATTCCTTCAATATCAGAGTTCATCAAGATTGGGTCCAGTCTCCCACGCTGTAAACAGAACACCGTACCTGAAACCTGAAACAAAAAAGAATTAACGCATGCTCTACGTCTAGTTATTACTCTAATACTCTATGGTTCACAGCCAACACCCTAAGGTGCGAAATCAACAATGAAAACTCCTACGGATCGACACCATACGTCAACCAAAGCGAGACCGCCGTCGACCGTGCACCAGCATGTACGTTAAATGAGGAGAACACTCACCTGTTTAGCATCAAAGTCCAAGTTGAAACGGTTGGAAGGTCCCCTGAAAATCTCATCTAGATCGGAGCAGCAGTTTGTCCGAAAGCGAACAACCGTACAATAAAATTGTGGAACAATCGGTTCGTTCTATCATCATAGTCCAGTTTGAACCACTATCTCTGTGATAGTCCATGCAACCGCGATCGCCATAGCACACTTACCTTTCCACTGAAGACAGCACCGGTTATCACGAAGGATAGTCACTGAAGCCATTATCAACAGTATCACAACCTTTAGGCCACTCTCTTATTTAACGTATGAAGCCGATATCGATACACACATATCGATATACACATCGCGACTTATCCACTGAAGCCAAAACCTTCGATGTTGTCACTGAAGCGGACACCGGACTCGCCGATATCAACATCATTCCCTCCATCTCAGTTCATCTGGTATTAGCAACAATCTCTTCGTCGGTGGCGATAAACCAGCATCATCTTCTGAGTTAAACCATAGGATTAATGTTCTATGAATATCGTGATTCTGACAACAACTTCTATACCGCCGTGAATATCAATCCCGTCCACAGGTTCTGTGGATCGGCGTACACATCAATCCAGACAACAACTTCAATATCGGCTATAGCCTATTAAATAGATATTCTAGACCTACTTATACTTATACTACCTATACTACTTACTTATAATTAGTCCAACACTAAATGTCATTGTATTTATACAATTATAACAATTAGTGGAACAACAATTAATGAATATAAAATCTAACAAGTTTTGTTTGTTGTCATTTGTTTATTGTTCCACAGCCCTCTAGATGTCGTGGTCTGTCTAGCTTACAAGTTATATTGTTGCATCCAAAATCTTAATCCCAAACTTAATTAAAGTAGAACGTCAAGCTGGTTCGCCAGGATTCTCCTCTTGACGTAACTTGACGTAACTTAACGTAAATTAAAGTAACTTGGCGTAAGTTAACGTAACTTAACGTAATTTGATGTAACTGAACGTAAATCAACGTAACTTGACCTAAATTAACGTAACTTAACGAAAATTACATGACTTGAAGGTACTTAGCGTAATTTGATATAACTTAACGTAAATTAACGTTAATTGACGCAACTTGATGTAAATCAACGCAACTTGACGTCACTTAACGTAACTAAACGTAAATTAACTCAACGGAAATTAACGTAACTTGACGTAACTAAAGGTAATTTGACGTAACTTGACAAAACCTCGACGACCCTACCTTTAGTCCCGCCGCGTTGATGGATGAGCTTTTTTGTAAGTTTTTAGTTTGCGTAGGACCACTTTTCCTTAGCAAGTGCTTTTTGAATGCATTGTAGGTGATTGATGTCAAGTTTCTATTGTAACTTGTTAATAGTTATTGAATTCATAAAAAAACTTATAATAAAACCTTTATTTCTATGGATTCTGGATTGTTTTTCAACTTTTTCTTTCAAAAGGTACTTCATCACCATAACCTTAATGTTCGTGTGAAATATGAACGTTGTAGCCCCACCCGTTTGGTCAGAATCGGCCCAAATATCACGAAAATATCGCATTAAAAAAAAATCGTAAAAGTAAGATATTCATGGATTCTGGAATAACTTTTTCAACTTTTTTTTCAAAAGGTACTACATCAACACAACCTGAATGTCCGTGTGAAATATGAACGTTGTAGCCTCACCCGTTTGGTCAGAATCGGCCCAAATATCACGAAGGTATCGCATAAAAAATCGTAATAGTACGTACAATACGATATTCACGAGAAATATTTCTTCGATTATCCCAAAAAACGTGGCAAGTCTAAGTTCAGAAAAAACGAAGGTCCCCTCCCAATTTTCATCAAGATCGCATATGCCGTTTGCCCGGTAGAACGCGAACAAAGACAGAAAAAAAAACTTACAAGCTATATTTTTTGAGGGGTCGGTGAATTTGAAGTCTTTGTTTCGCTCATTCAATTATTTATTATTGCCAAGGTATTTGGGTAAACCCGTAAGTAAACCTTTACTTTGTGGATAAAATCCACCACCATCTAGAGGACCTTGACATCATTTCCCTGGGAAAACTATTTTTACTCTTTGGTAACAAATAATACACTGCTTCCTCGATAGTATTTTGATTACTTTTAGGTGGCTGTGCATAGTGGCCAGAAACCTCGTGCGACTTTTCGTTGCCTATGGTAACGTTACTTTTGTTAAAATTTAATTTACATCAAATCGCTCGCTCGCTTCGTTTGCTTAAATAGTTTTCCCAAGAAATGATGTCAAGGTCCTCTAGATGGCGGTGGATTTTATCCACTAGGAAATCGCTCAGTTGGACGCGTTGATAAGCGAGCACGTGCTATATAATTTGTTGATGGTCCAAATTTCAACCTGATCTGTATCTTCGTGCAACCGCTATCATGAGCCAAAAAAGCTCTAGCTTCGTGCGACTTTTCGTTGCCATGGTTACGTTACTTTTGTTAAAATGTAATTTCCATCTACACTACTTATAGGATCAAAATAGAATTAACATATTCGTGACCGGACGGACATTCTAAATGATTTGGCCACCTCAGATTTTGTCGCCGTTTAGTTTAAAAAAAAACTTTCGATTAACTTTAATGTAATTTTAAACGATTTTGCCACAAAACAAATGGCATTCAATCCAGATCGAAGCTTGCGGATGGTCCAAATTTCAACTCGATCCGAACCTACGTTCGACCGCTATCATGAGCCAAAAAAGCTGAGCGACTTTCCGTTGCCATGGTAACGGGACTTTGTTATTATGTTATTTCCATCTACACTACTTATCGGATCAAAATTAAATTAACATATTCGTGACCGGACGGACATTCTAAATGATTTGGCCACCCCAGATTTTGTCGTCGTTTAGTTTGCAAAACACCTTTCGATTAACTTTAATGTAACTTCGTTACTTTTTGAACGATTTTGCCACAAAACTTATGGCATTCAATCGAGAACGAAACTTGCAGATGGTCCAAATTTCAACTCGTTCCGAACCTCCGTTCGAACGTTATGGCGAGACGTACAAAAAAAAACACAAAAAACAGTGACTATTTTTTCCGGCAGCGTCAAATGGAAACGCCTGCTTCGCTCGCTTAACAAAGTAAAGGGTATTTGGTTTACCTAAATACCTTGTCAATAATAACTAATATTGGAAACATGGCCCCGTGGTCAGCGAACGTCGCAAATTTAAAAAAAATTTAATAATGTGCAATGTGGGTCTAGCTTTAGCACGTGCTCGCTTATCAACGCGTCCAACTGAGCGTGTCCTAGTATTTACAACAGCTGTTGAATTATTTTTAAACGTTAACTTTGCTCACTACTTTGGAAGTCGATTTCAAATTTGCTCATTTATTTCATATTCAACCACCCTGTATAGTCAATAGTTTCGGGGTGCACCACTCAGGCAATTCGATAGAGCATTTAATAGCTGCTAATTTAAGGCCCTTTTTTATACTTCCCCATTGAAAATAACTGGTATCCAACTGCTAGCTAACTAGTATCTACAGAAAAAGTTTGTGAAATTCTGCTCTCCAATTGCTCCTATTCATCTCGTATTCCATCTCGTATCCATCAACCAATTTAACTGTTATTCACTAGGGTAATACTTTGAAACTGCTATCCAACTGTTATCCAACTGCTAGCCATCATGTATCCATAAGTATCTAACTCATGTCCATTTGGACATCATAAACCACAATAAACCACAATAAACAAAATGCCTTGAACTCAATAAGTCTCAATACTTTAAAGCCAACCATTTTCGTGGCAAATAGTAAAATTTTTAAACTCAAAATCATAAAAAAAATTGCTTCGCTATTAAATTTGGTTCATTACGAGAACTCTAAAAAGTCAATGGCCAAGCAATTTTTTTTTGTAATTTTGAGTTTAAAAATTTTACTTTTTACCACGAAAATGGTTGGTTTTGCTCTCGTCAACAGGCGAAATGATCTTACTTCTTTTCAATGCAAAATTAGAGAGAAAGAATGAAAAGCTTAGCTAAACTTCTATATCTCACAGCATTCACAGCAGAAAACTTTGAAGGAGAGCTTGGCTGCCGTTTTTTTTTTTTTTTCACAAATGTTTGTATTTGTGGGGGATAATATTACATTTTTGCTGTTTGTTTCCTATCAAGACGTGTAATACTTTAAGCGATATTTGAAAGCGTCAAAATTCAGCAAGAAGCGAGTTCCTTTTAGACATTTTTAAGCCCACGGTCCCCCCAAATTTAGCCCCTTACGTTTTGAACGCCACTGGCTATCATTTCGGATAGCTAGGAAGAAAAATTATTGAAGAATCAAGCTTTCGGCATAGGAAGTTAAAAGCATGTTTAATTTCGTTTTTGTACAAATTACCACGCCTTAGTAATTCGTTGTTTTAATTATCATACACAATTTTGATTTCCTCCTGTCCTTGTTACCCGATTTTGGTTTTGAAAGCAAAATACACTGCGTATGAGGTACATCTAAGTGTATTCCAAGTTTCATAGTTCTAGGATTTACCGTTTTCTCTGTAGGCTCTTATATCTCCGAGGAGAATTAACTAACTAGCTAGCCAGCCAAGCGGAAGGTTCTCGACGATGTTGAGACACTTTTTTACACAAAGCGGGTTATCGGATCAGGTTGATTTTTGGTTTGATAGGTCATGGACCACATATCAGGTCATATACAAGGTTTCAAGATTGTACATATTTCGGGGCGGCGTGTGCAGATAGCTGAAAAACCCACAACTCGGGTAGCTGTATATAGGGCCGCGAGTTCGTCGTCGCCTAAGCAGTCGCATGCGCTTGGCTGCGGGCGACGACCGTCGCCCTGGATATAGTGCCTTTCGAAAGAAAATATTGAAAAAGTTTGCTGAAAGGCTTCCAAATAAAGGGTTCAATTTAGTCTTGTTGTGTGGCTCGTTGGTCTTGTTGTTAGCGTACCTGCTTCCAATGCAGAAGGTCCAGGGTTCGATTCCCGCTAAAGTCAGAAGCTTTTTAACTTCTGATTTGGACTTAAGTCCATCAGTTCTTGTCTTAGGAGTTTGTAAACGGTGACTTTGGAGCCGTCCTAGCAACGAAGCACATAATAAATTTCAGAGTTGTTCTGAATCGGCCTTGTTGATTCTGGCGTTGATTCGCGGGTGTTCGCACTGTCCATACCACTGATTGCTATATTTCCTATTAAAAATATCGATCTTTGGTTGGTTATCGCTCACTCGTCGATTGCGTCGGGGCCTGCAGGGTTGGCTTGGTCGCTTTGATTTAAAGTCCCCCACTGAAAATCAGTTATATAACTGAGTGGGTAGACTCTAAATATTTTTTTTTTTTTTTAAAGCCTTTTACAGACATACGGGGAACATTGGCATTCTAGTTGATTGATATAATATAATGTATGAATAATATGGTTTTGAGCTAAGTTGGTATAAAAGTACTTCAACTGTAAGGCTATAATGCTCCACTCTAGCCTATGATAGCTGGTAGGTATAGGTATAGGGGGATGAAAGGGAATTCTACAGGGTACTCAACACATGACTCGCTCACTCGTCTAACAACGACTTTGCCGTTTTCCTGGTCTAGATGGCTAAGGCGCTCTTATATACCCAAAATGTGGTAGACCTGGATTCAAACCCCTAATCGGGAAAGATTTTTTTAATTTCTGGATTTAAAAAAAATTATAGATAATTTTTTGAAATGCATACAATACTAAGGAAAACATAGCCAGCCAGTACGAAAACGTGTAAAGATTGCATGGTTTCCTAAATCTCCGAGCGGAATTTGGGGGAACCTTGAGGTGCAAGATTCGATACACCTCGGTTACTGCATGCAATTATTTTGACCGCCCTGAATTTTTTTTGTAAACGAACAAAACTATTGACGTTAAATTGAATTCACACATTTATATAGCCTATATATATATATTTTTGTATTTTTTGAATCTCAACGGATTTTGCTCATTTTGTTAGCAGTTCTCAGTTACCACATCCTAATTAGTGGTTTTGTTATGAAAGTATTTTTATTGTTCATGTATTTATTAAATGTAGTGCTATTATTTTATTTAAGAAGAATAACAGTTTTATTAGTGTGTCCTGACCGGGATTGAACCCCAAAAAAAAATTAAACAAAAAAAGAGATACAAACACAATTATCAAGCTAATGTACTTGCATGCAGTTCAGGTCAATGTTTTTAACTTTGTTTAACTATAGACTGTGTGTATATATATTATATATAGCCCGGTAAGCTAAGGTCCCGGTTTCAAACCCCGGTGTAGTCACTTTTTTAATTTCTGTCTTAAGTACTAATTGGATGAGCGTAGCGAGCGTAGCGAGCGAAGCGAAGATTCCATTTCACTACACTGGAGAAAAAAATCCGGAATGTTTTTTTTTTTTCTTTCTTTCTTTCTTTCTTTCTGTATTTTTGTCTGTCTGTTAACACGATTCCGGCTAAACCGATACTCCAATTGCGATGAAATTTTATGGAGGCCTTCGAAATCTTTGAACTTAGAACTGCCACATTTTTGAGCGCAATCGAAAAATTATTTCTCATGAAAATCGCAATTTTACGATTTTTTTCGATTTTTTGAAAATTTATTTTACTTATAACAACTACATGCTTTATCCGATTTTTATTAATTTTTTTAACAGAAATTTAATTTTATGAATTAAGATATTCGTGTGAAATTTAAGTGCAATCGAAAAATTATTTTTCATGAAAATAGAAATTTTGTGTTTTTTTCCTTTTTTAAGACAATTGTTTTACTTATTACACCTACATGCTTGATTCTATTGTAATAAGTTTTTCACAGAACCTTAATTTTATTAATTTATTTATTCGTGTTAAATTCGAGCGCAATCGAATAATTATTTCTTCTAAAAATCCCTATTTTTCGATTTTTTTCTTTTTTAAAAAATTACGATTAATTAAAAAAAAAATTAAGTTTATTTTTTTTAAATTTATTTTAATTTAAAAAAAATTGAACTTAGTAATAATTTTTTCACAGAACAACAGAAAATCCGCATAACACATGGCAGCTCAATGCACCAATTACGCTCATCCAACAACGCGGCGGGACTTAAGCGTTTTCCTAGTTAATTATACATCCATAGTTGAGTCGTTGAGTAGGCTATGATTATATCCGACACGTATGCAAACTTTGTGTACATATCTGTGAACTGCTTATTTTGTCTTAAGAATTTATGATTTATTTTCCTAATTTAAAATAATACTTCATAGGGCAATGCCAAGCTGGTTCACCCGTATTCTCCGCCAGGATCACATGAATGGGGTTTGGTCACATGACTCGTTACATTGTGGCTCCAGCTAACGTTGCTTTATCTTTGAGATACCGGTACCAGTATGTAGCGCATTAATTTGGATATTTTGCCCCGCCGCCTTTCAAATAAATTGGTATTGAATGTAATGAGATGAGAGTAAATATAATTTACTTGATTTGTACTTGTCTTGTTTGGGGATTTTGAATTTTTTTCACTTTCTAAAAAAATTCGATGCTCCCCCGGAAAAGGCTTAAGGAAAATGGTCAGAAAGTTCATAATTTAGAGAAATTTATTAGTATCATGGTAACGGTAGTGGGCGCCGATGAGAAACCCTGTAGCGTCGGTAAAAAAATTAAACCAACCCATGGATCAAACAAAGTATACAATGTTGAATATACAAATTCACAGATAGGTCAGGTTTTATACGTTGACAATGCATGTTAGTTATAACATGTAAACATTTTTATATTGTACGTTTATTATTATTAGGTGTAGGCTCATGCCTCAGGCATTAGAATGCTTCACATGGATTTTGAGTATATTCGATTACATACTTTCGGACGGTAGAACGCTACATTCCTAGGGCGGTGGGACCAAAGAAATTTTAACACACAAACATACAATCGCGCTTCTCTATTAACGTAGTAATTATTATCCAGGCCTCTAGTTCCAGCGTAACGTACATATAGCACTGACCAAACATCGATTGTTCTGCACTCTGGTGGGAAATCTTTCACCCATTACAACTATAATTCACTGCCGTCAAAATGTTGTAAAAATTCCTATTATATCAAATATGAACTTCCGGACAACTGACCAAACCCCGATCGTTCTGCGCTCTGGTGGGATATTTAGATATTTTAAGGATTGCAAGCATATGTTACAGACACTTACATTGAATTGTGTAATTCTATTTTTCTAGCACACATCTGATCAAGCAACACGAAATTAAAAATATAGATCCACCTAGTAACATAATACTATAACAATTAATAAGTAAACATTAACATTTGAATTATTTTATGAAGTTGAACAAAGTGAATTAAATTTAAATTGATTCATGGAATTAAGATAAGAGAGATTAGTTTGACCATTGCCCTACTGATTCTCCGTCATGAACTAAGAATCAAATTATTTATCTCTTATTTGACGTATAGTGGGCATAAAGTCTGGGGGAATAAAACTGTACTTTTGGATGAGCGTAGCGAGCGAAGCGAAGATTCCATTTCACTACACTGGAGAAAAAAATCCGGAATGTTTTTTTCTTTCTTTCTTTTTTTTGGTATTTTTGTCTGTCTGTTAACACGATTCCGGCTAAACCGATACTCCGAATGCTATGAAATTTTATGGATGCCTTCGAAATCTCTGAACTTAGAACTGCCTCGTTTTTGAGCGCAATCGGAATTTTTTTTCTCATAAAAATCGTAATTTTACGATTGTTTTCGATTTAAAAAAAAATTCTTTGACTTATAACAACTACATGCTTTGTCCGATTGTAATGATTAATTCACAGATCCTCAATTTTATGAATTTATATATTCGTGTGAAATTTGAGGGTAATCGAAAAAAATATTTGTCATGAAAATCGCAATTTTACGATTTTTTTCGTTTTTTTTTTTTAAATTCGGCGAATAACATCTACATGCTTTATCCGATTGTAATGATTTTTCACAGAACCTTAATGTTATGAATTTATATATTCGTGTGAAATTTGAACGAAATCAAAAAATTATTTCTCGTGATAATCGCAATTTTACGATTTTTTTTTTCGATTTTTTAAATTTCTTCGACTTATAACAACTACATGCTTTATCCTATTGTAATGATTTTTTCACAGAACCTAAATTGTATCAATTAATATATTTGTGTGAAGTTTGACCGTAATCGAAAAATTATTTCTCATTAAAATCTCTATTTTACGCCTTTTTTGTTTTTAAAAAATTACGCTCATCCAACAACGCGCCTGAAAAAGCGTTTGCGAAGCTTCCTAGTATAAATATATGTGTGTTTTAAGTATCTTTACGGTAAATAATCACGCACAGTATTATAGAAAATAACTTTTAATCCCAACGTTTCAGAAAAACTATGGTTCCATTTTCAAGGGAAGGGTAAAACAAAAATTCAATAAAACAACAACAGCATTATAAAAATAAACAAATAGAAACAAAAAACACACTACCTTGCAAACATAGAAAATTACAAAGATCCAATTGCAGTGAACCTAAAATCAAATCACTTGGTTGCATTGTGAGTGTGACTTCTTGTGACCATTCTAGCAGGCCTATCGCTGTATTCATGTCTTGGTACCACAGGCGGCTCCGTCTCATACTTTTCAAGAGCTGCAGTATGACTTCTAGTCATTCTGCTGGATTCCAAATTACTATACAAGATGGTTGGGTCCGTCCGGACCGTCCCACGTTCGTCTAGAACTGCAGGCACTCTATCAGCCACTATACCGCTTTCTTTGACTAACCTCTCAATCAAAGCAGGCTTCCACGATTGAGCCAAACGCTTGCCATCGTCTCGTTTGTTAAGATTGAGTGGGCGCTTCTCAATTTCCACTGCCTCTCTGACGATTCGACTAGATAGATGGTTTACCATGGCAAGAGGCCTCATTCCGTCAAAATCAATGGAATGACCCTCCTTCTTGACATGTTGTGCAAAGCAGATGTTGTTTCCATCTTGTGACGGCGAGTTTGTGTTCCGTAGACGCATCGACATATTTCGACCAGTTGTCCACATATGTCTGCGAACAGTCTCCACACGGAATCTCGTAGACGCCCCAACCCTCAAATGAATCTTGTCTTTGGGCTACCATCATTTCGCCTAAGGTTCATCTGTCGAAAATACCGTCCTTGATGTTTTCAATAGCCAGTAGTTTGCCATTCGGTCGGTGGTCCCTCGAACATATGGCAAATATGCATTGGCTCTTGGTTTGTCTACTGGATCGACTTGAGTTTCTTCTGCTCTGGTTCTTCTTTTCCAAGCCTTGTAGAACAACCGGTTAGGAAACCCGTTACTGAGCAGTGCCTCACGTAGAATCTTGCCTTCTTCGTCTAAATGTTCTTCGTCAGTTATTCTTCGAGAACGTGTAGCCAAAGTAAATGCTATTTATCGGAGTTGCGAAGGATGATGATGTGAAGAGGCCTGCAAATACCTATTGGTATGAGTCGGCTTTCTGTACACAGTGTGGCCCAAATGTCCATCAGGTTTCCTTATTATCAAGGCATCAAGGAAAGGCAGTTTTCCGTCTACTTCAACTTCCATGGTGAATTGAATGTCAGAATGGATAGAGTTTAGGTGGTTTAAAAAACTCGGTAGCTCTTCTTGCCCATGTTGCCAAATTACAAAATAGGCGTCAATGTATCTCAACAAAACTCGAGGTTTGTAATGGGACGATTCGAGTGCTCTGGTCTCGAAATCTTCCATATACAAATTTGCTACCACTGGTGATAATGGTGAACCCATCGGTTTCGCCTATGACTTGTTTATAGAATTGTCCTTCAAAACAAAGTATGTAGATGACATACAATGCTGCGACAAAGTGACGACATGCTTTGCGACAGGGTATTTTTCTGAGATTATTTTCATAGCTTCATCTACTGGTACCTTAGTGAAGAGAGAAACAACGTCAAAACTCACCAATAAATCTCCTGGGTCTAGCCTGATGTTATCCAGAAGACTTATGAAATGTGCAGAGTTTTTCACGTAAGATTTTGCATCTTCAGAAAAGGGCTGCAAACAATTAGCGAGATGTTTTGCCAGAGCCTGTGTAGGTGATGCTACTGCACTGACAATCGGTCTTAATGGTAAGTTTGCTTTGTGGATCTTTGGAAGTCCATACAGACGAGGGATTCGAGATGATTCTCTCTAGGAATGAGATACTTCTGAGTTTGTTTGTCAATAGGGGACGCAACAATTAGAGACTTGGTCTTCTTTTCTAAATAAACTGTTGGGTTTTGCTCAGTTAGTACGTATGTAGGATCTTCTAAAATCCTAGACATTTTCTCCCTATAGTCAATAGTGTCAATAAACTACGGGAGCATTACCTTTATCTGCAGGAAGTATTGTGATGTTTGGGTTATTTTTAAGTGTGTTTAAAGCTTGAAACTCTTCTTTCGTGATATTGCGGGCTGGAGGCTTGAATTTTCTAAGAATGGATGAGGTATCTTGTCTTATCTGTTCAGCTAGTGCATCAGGTAAACCCATAATTGCAGTTTCTACGCCACAAATAATTATTTCCACAGGTAGCTTCTTTGGAGCAACAGCGAAGTTAAAACCTTTACTTAAAACATTCTTGCTAGCTTCGTTAAGCTGTACGGAAGAATAATACTGTGCGTGATTATTTACCGTAAAGATACTTAAAACATTAACCATGGATCACGAAAGCTTAAGACAAAAAAAAATATGTATATATATGTATATAATTACATATATGAAATCTCATCGAAACGTAGGCCCAATGAAAATATACGTGGCATTGAAACCGAAAAACCGATTACTTTCCGGTGCGGATGCATGTTTAAAATTTCAGCGCAATCTAGACAGCGATTCGGCTGATTTTTATAGTACAAACACACTCCCACACACAGAATGACCGAACTGCCGTTTGAGTTGAATTGTAGAATTCAGGCGCCGCGCTCCCTCGTCTAAATAGGTTTTGAGCGGTTTTGAGGGAACAGTATTCAATCTTAGGACTGCATTTTGATTCTCTTTGTATAATAGGCACTTGTTCATTATCCGGATTACCTAAGTTAGTTAGGTTAGGTTAGGATAATAATAAAAGATGCCCCCCCCCCCCCCAACCCATCTAACCTAACCTAACTTACGTGATCCGGATAATGAACAAGTACCCTATTATACTATCAATTTTGTCAGAATGATTATGTTTTTTTAAATGGAAAAAATATACATATAAACATATATATTGCATTCATTTAAAACCAATTCGTAGGTACCCCATTATAACCACTATTTAATTGGTTTGTTTTTTTATTCTCTACATAATATTTGAATGAGCAAAGCGAATACTTCAATAATTTCACTTGCCCTGAGAAAAATAGCACGGGTGTTTTTTGTCTGTTTGTTGTTTTTTGTTTGTTTTTTATCTGTTAGTTCGCTCCGGGCAAACGGCATATGGGATCTTGATGAAAATTGGAGGGGACCTTCGAAATCTATAAACTTAGATCTGAAAAGTTTTTTGGTTCAATGGGAGAAAGGTTTTTCATAAATATCGTAACAAATATGCCATAAAATATGCATAAATATCTGCTCACGGTTTGTATACGTACTAGTACTACGTACGCAATAACGCGGTACGATGTCCCGAAAACAAACCGTCAAATCGATTTTATTTCATGGTGAAACGTGGACACTTTTTTCTTATTTTCTGGTTTTTGTGTTTATTCTTGATACCGAATTACAATGTTTGCCTTCTGTGGTCACCTCATTCTTTATCCACACGAGAATAAATAATTTAATTCTCTTATTTATTATTAAAAACAGACTTCGGTTGGACAGCTACAAAACTAAAATTTACACTTTTCCTTGTGCTATTTTATATTATCAAGATCTTCAACCCAACTTAACCCGCCTTCCAGAATT
>JAMZAV010007092.1:0-33819 GCA_024449915.1 Sweltsa coloradensis | reverse complement strand
TCTGAGTGTGCTCAGCCTGGAGAAGCAATCGACCTAGTTTAATTTAAATGCACATCGTCAAAAAACTTACACAGAGATTTATGTCTGCTATCTTTGCCTTATCTACTTTTGGTAACATTCGAATTGGTTTAGCATAGGGTACAATGACATTAACGGCACCACTTCTTCTTATTTTAAAAACACATTTAAAAGATTTTACACACAAGACACATTCATACGGTAACTTTTGTATAAGACAAAATTTATTTTCATGTTTTTCATGTATTCAAAGTCAATCTCGCTACCTTCCTGTGGTTTGGCCTGTGAGTAGGGGAGTAGTGTATTCCCCAAAACTAAGGGCGAGCTCTGGCCGGTTGGAGTGCGTGTTGCAAAGAGAGCTCTCGCGCAACATTTTATCACACCTTTCTTCATTCATATTATTAACTACAATTCAGAAATTAAAAAAGTCCGCCCCAACCGGGAATCGAACCACGGATCTCCCGCATTCCAGACAGCCTTACTCATATTTATTTTCTTCTTTCACTTTTTTCTTCTCCATACTCTGCAACGAGCACTCCTCCGTATTTTTATTCATTTGACAAATACATGGTATCAGTATAACACAATTTTCTGTAAAGAGGGATAGTGCAATGAATAATTTTAATTCTAATAACTAATAATATTAATTTCTAGGATGAATGTACAAAAAATGAAATATAACTGTAATAACTGTAAAATATAATTATGTAATTGAACTGGAGATGAATAAAGACTTACTTTGAAAGTTCCCTGATGGTGTCATCTAGCCCAGTAATATTTACTTTCAATTTTTCAATTTCGCATTGATTCTGCCCCCATTTGATGCTCTCCCTCATTACCATGTGCATGTGGTCTTGTTTCAAGCGCCTATTTTCGCATTCGGTCTCATGATTTTTTTGTTCAAGAGCGACACGCCTACGGATAACAAATGTACATTGTGCCTAGCACAAGATTTTCAAGATGACTACAAAGCAGTTGTCCTTACAGGGGACTTTAACCTTGACATTACCTGGTCTTAAGGCAATGCAGCCACCCCTAATAACACTCTTGCCAACCATTTCCTAACCGCTTTTCTACAACTATCCCTTGAACAGCTGGTTCCTGAAGCTACCGGATAGTAAATGGCTCACGAAGATTAATAGAATCCAAGGCCGTACGCAGAAAATAATTTTGGGGGGGGGTTTACAATTTTAAAATCTTAAAATTGGAGAATTTCATATAGAATTTGTTGCGGTACCCTGTACTTACTGTACAGTACCCTACTCGTGGGGGGTGGGGGGACTTACAATACTCCGTTTTCTATTTTAGTTATACTAGTTAAGTGTTTCACTCACCTAAGTATGCATGGTGTAGAAAGTAGCATTGCAGAAGTATGGTGTCGCGTATAGCGTTAGATGACAAAATCCAATTGACGTGAAGCTCTTGCAAAACGTGTTATGACGTCGTTTGGATCCACGTTAATGTCTCTTTGTATACTTAATAGAGCAAGTCCAGATAACCTCTCCGTCCCAGTGCTATTTCTAAGGTAGGTTTTAAGTCTTTTCAATGAAGAAAACGTTCTCTCTGGGGTTGAAGTTGACACGGGTAGAGTTGCTAACACTTGTAAAAGCACGTAAATACTCGGAAAGAAAGTTTTGTTACATTGTGCCAACGTATCTAATGCATTTTTTGGCATTTTGTCTCGAGGAACCTGTTGCCATTTGGTCCTCCACATGATAAACTCAGCCTCGTCACTCATTGCATCAGTTCCTACCCCATAAAAATCAAAGCACTCTTGAATGGCTTCATTGTTGTAATCAGCAACTACACAATTACAAGGCAGGAATTTTGATAACGTACATATTATCGATTTGTGTTCTTTAAATCTGTCATTTAATTGTGAAATAAAATCGTCCAGAAATGGTATATAGAGATTCCTCTTATAATATTCCTCACATCCAATTGATGGCGCATTAGATCGGTTACCTTGAAGCGATGCTACACGTGGCATGGTGACCGTACTGTTGACTGACTGCAAGGTTCTCTCAACTTCTACAAATATATTTGAAAATGATTCTTCAGGAACTCGCAAAGTCCACCTCGCAAACATCAGCTAGCATGAAGGGTAGTATATTACTTCCCGAATCTAGAGGCGAGCTCTGGCCGGATGGGGTGTGTGTTGCAGAGAAAGCTCTCGTGCAAACTCTTTATCACTCCTTTTTCATTCACACATCCTTCATCATCTTTATTTTCTTATTTCACTATTTTCTTCTCCATACTTGCCGGCATTCTCTGCAAACAACCACTCCGCCGTTCCCACCCAGTCCTTCCCCATCCCGGCCAACATCCTCACACCTTCCCATTATCTCCAGTGGCTGCTAACTGATGACGACCTGGTACGAGTAAGGTAATTACTTGGTCAATTAATGGCTATGACAGCATTGGGCTTGTCTGCAGGTTGCGTCGGTTGTATGCCCACCGCACGCGGGGCGTCCGTTAGGCTTCAGGGCGTCTCTCGTGCGGTGTGTTAGAAGATCGATTGCGCCTGTAGGCATCCGGACGTGAAATTGGCAACTTTCCTACACGCCGCTTGATGAGAAGGAAGTCTATAAGGCTCCACCACATGGGTCACACCATGGGGTGGACCCTTGAGTTTACAAGGCCCTATGTGGTAGAACCAACATGGGTTAGTTGAGTCCATTCCGAGCACTTGTGGGTTGTCCCCAAATTAATCATGGTTAAAAGAAGCCGTTTTGATTTAGAAAATGATAATGTATCGAAACAGACAGTTGGGACTTCAGGGCCCCACCTTAAATTCCTAATTGTAAAAAAAATCTGACTTAAACGAAAGTTTTGAAAAAGTATCGCCTTTCGTCATTCCGAAAAGGGATAGAAGGAATTTCCTCCTTCGTGAAGGTGTTAGAAAAACTCCGTAACGACACACTAATGATAGAATCAGATTCAGAGAAGGAGTCAAATGATTTACTAAAAGCGACTCGATTGGGAGAGTTGCGTATTATAGTGGAGGAACATGCCACTCTTAATCTTCAAAGGGAGTAATTAAGTATTTTGACTTAATTTACTGCAAAACTGATGAGATCAAAGCCGAACTCTCTTCACAAGGCGTCATTGATGTATACCACGTCCAAAGCAAACGTTCCACATCCGATGAAGAAACTGAAAAGGCAAAACCAACACCAATATTTATTCTTACTTTTAACAACCCAGTTCCTCCTAAGTTCATCTATGTTGGGTACCATAAAGCGAACGTGAGACCCTACATTCCGAAACCTTTGCGTTGTTTCCGCTGCCAGAAGTTTGGACATTCTCAAAAATTCTGCAAATCCAAACATCTCTGTGCAGTATGCTCCCGAGGAGCCCATGAGTCTGAGCAGTGTCCGTTTAAGCCCTCGTGCATAAACTGCAAAGGCCCACACCCTGCGTCATCGGTCAAATGTCCAAAATATGTAGAGGAGAGAGGCATCCAAGAACTCGGAGCACAAGAAAATGTGTCCATTCAGGAAGCAAGGAAAAGGTACCGAGAATCTGCTGCCCCGGTATTTAGTAAATCTTTTGCTGAATCTCTCAAGAGCAAGCCATCAGGTTCGACATTTGTTCAGAGTGCAATGGTGTCCAAAGAACAGGGAAGCACGGTGGAAACTAAAAAGGTGGCGATACAAGAAACATGTAAAGAATCGAACATCCAAACCAATCCAGTGTTGAATGAGCTCCTTGAAACCATAAGAGCCTCAAAGAGACGATAGACCGCCAACAACAACTCTTGGACAGGCAAGAAAAACGTTTCACCAACAGAGCATAACGATAAAAGAACTTGTATCAAAGTTTAGACCGAACTCCTTCCGAACCTAAAAAGGGCAAGAAAGGCAAAGATAAAAGTAAAGGAATCTCAATAGATAAAGTGTTAGACATCGCTCAACAAGCTTCACAAAATCCAAAGAATTCACGCAACAAACTCAATAGAAACACAACACTACTGAATAGAAACACAACACTACTGAGTGAAAGAGATAAACTACAAAAGAAAATGGATCCAAAAAAGTTCAAAAAGAAAGTGATGAGGACGGAAGCGGTTTTCAGTCCGATTCTTCCGATAGTGAAGTAGACATGGTGGAGGTGGACTTGAAGTCCGCTCCAGCTTCTACCTCTAGGGTAGACGAATTTTAAATAAACCAAGACAAAAGTAATTTTAATAGAAAAGTTTTAAAAGTTTTTATAATGGACGTTTTAATTCAATGTAACGTAAGAGGATACTTCACCCGTTCTGAAGAATTACAACTTTTAGTCTCAATACACAGCCCAGCCATTTTAGGTCTGCAAGAAACCCATTTTAAATGTACAGACAATCCTAGACTTAGAAATTACTCTTTTTACAGAAACGATGACACCTCAGGAGATCGAGCCAAAGGAGGAGTAGCTACTATCGTACACGATAGTGTATACTCAGAATTGTTGCCGCTCGCAACACCTCTGCAGGCAGTTGCTGTCAGAGTTGCTCTTCCTAGTCTAGTCACACTATGCAATCTGTACCTGCCTCCCCAAGCTGTGATAACCAAAAAACTAGTCAATAACATTTACAACAATTACCACGCTTATTCATTTTACTCGGAGATTTCAATGCTCACAATATTTTATGGGGTAACGCCTCATCTAACCCTCGGGGAGTTTTAATCGAAGAAATTTTAATGACTCGAAACCTAATCCTTCTTAACAACAAGGACCCAACACATTTTAGCACTGCCAACGGTTCCTACTCAGCTATAGACCTTACTATATGCTCTCCTTCCCTCTTACTTGATATTGGGTGGGGGTGTCCTGCCAGATTTAAGTGGAAGCGACCACTTCCCTATCCTGGTTAAGATCACCCACCAGGGAGAACCAAGACAAAGGGCACCTAAGTGGGACATCAAGAGGGCTGACTGGCCAGCATTTGAGAAACTAGCCGTGTTTAGTAAAAACAAATATGATGACATTCAAGACGAAGTAAATTATATTACTAACACAATTATCTCTGCTGCCAAATCCACAATCCCGCAAACATCCATACACCCTAGACGCTTACCAGTTCCTTGGTGGAACGCCGAGTGCAAGGAAGCCATAAGAAAACGGCGTAAAGCTCTGAAAGTTTTAATAAATTTCCAACCAAGTTAATTTGGAGTCTTTTAGAAAACTTAGGGCCAAAGCAAGATCTTAATCCGTGTATCTCAGAAACGTTCTTGGGAAGAATACGTCTCGTCCATTACGTGTCGAACTCCCATGACAAAAATTTGGGACAAAATCAAAAAGATATCTGGTTAAAATAACGATCTTTGGTTGGTTATCGCTCACTCGCCGATTGCGTCGGGGCCTACAGGATTGGCTTAGTCGCTTTGATTTAAAGTCCCCCCACTGAAAATCAGTTATATAACTGAGTGGGTAGACTCAAATACAATTTATTTATTTATTTATTTTTTTTATTTATAGGGAAAACATTTTTTAGTCCCTCCGGCATTCTTGATGATAATGTTTTAAAAACATCTCAATTAGACATTGCCGATTCCTTTGGCAAACACTATGCTAACGTCTCCAGCTCCAAGCACTACTCCCCACAATTCCTAAAGAACAAAGCCCGTGAAGAATCATACCCATTACATTTCAATTTGCCAAAACAACAAAACATACAACCAGCCCTTTACCCAATGGGAAATTCATAACCGCAGTAAACTGACCTAAAGAACTCTGCCCCTGGTCCTGATGACGTTCACAACGAGATGATCAAACGCCTATCCCCCAAATCTCAACAATTCATTCTCAACACCCTAAACCGCATCTGGCTAGAAGAAGCATTTCCTAACTCCTGGAGGGAAGCCATAGCAATCCCTATACTGAAACCAGGTAAAGACAAAGACCAACTTGTAAACTATCGACCAATTTCACTCACGAGCTGCCTGTGTAAACTTCTCAAACGTATGATCAATAAAAGATTAATGTGGATTTTGGAGAGCCGCAAGCTGCTTGTCCCAGAACAATCTGGCTTTCGACAAGGACGATCGGTTCATGATCACCTTGTCAGGTTGGAAGGGTATATACGAGATGCATTTTTAACTAAACAACACGTAGTGGCCATTTTCTTTGATTGGAAAAGGCTTATGGTACGGCATGGAGATATGCCATCTTCAAAACCTTACATACCTGGGGCTTTAAAGGGCACCTCCCAATTTTTATTTCAAACTTTTTATCTGAAAGAATTTTAGAGCGTTCGAATTGGAAATATTTTATCTAGACCTTTTTATCAAGAGAACGGAGTTCCACGAGGATCAGTTTAAGTGTTGTATGTTTTGCTATATTTATCAACAGTATTACCTCACATATAAAAAAGCCAGTCGAATCATCACTTTTTGTAGATGATTTTTCCATTTACTTCCGAGCTTCGTATTTGAGTTCGATTGAACGTCAACTACAACTAAACATAAAGCGCCTTGAGAGATGGTCAGCTGAAACTGGATATAAATTCTCAATCACTAAAACCACATGTGTGCTATTCAGCCTTCCGCGTGGATTATTCCTTAATCCCGACCTGCACATGGGAAGCCATGCCTTACCATTTGCCGAAATTGCACGATTTTGGAATGTTATTTGATAAAAAGTTATCGTGGAAGCCCCCTATCCTGCAGCTACGAACCAAGTGTTTAAAAGCTTTAAATATTCTACGAGTGCTAAGCAATACTAATTGGGGAGCTGATCGTTACTTCCTTGTTACATCTATATCGCTCCCTCATCCGCTCCAAGTTAGATTTTGCCAGTTTTATTTATGATTCGGCTAGGCCTTCTTATATTAAGACTTTGGATACAGTTCACCAACGGTATAAGACTATCCACAGGAGCTTTTCGTACGAGCCCTATTCCCAGTCTTCTATGTGAGTCTGCAGAACCATCTTTGTCCTCTAGAAGAAAGTACCTAATGCTTAATTATATTGCAGCAAAGCAGTTTTTTACCTCCATTTCAAAATCGGTATGAAGTTCACATGAAGGCCTCAAGACCAGTGGGCATCCGCTCCCTGAAATTACTGCAAGCCTTAAACATAACACTTCCCCTTGTTTTCTACAAATCAAATGGGGCAATCCCACCTTGGACACTTAATAAACCATGTTGCATAACACAGCTGACAAAATATAAAACGGCAACCACATCAAACACACAATATCAAGCACTTTTTAACGAAATCCGATACAACTACAAAGATTTCAAAAATATTTTTACAGACGGTTCCAAAACTAACAATACAGTTGGCTCTGCCTTTACAACGGAGAGCAACAACTTCAGGTTTAAACTCCATTCCATATACAGCGTCTACAATGCAGAAACTGTTTTCAATTCTACAAAGCCTCCTGTTTGCCCTTGATAATTAGGACTCCAAATTCTTAGTGTGCACGGATTCTTTAAGTTCCCTAGAGGCTATTTGCCAAATTTACACTACACACCCATTAGTTAGTAAAATAACACCTTATACTGTCCAAACTTGGTGCAAAACAAAAATCAATAGTTTTTTGTTGGGTGCCAGGCCATTCTGGTATTTTTGGAAATGGATCTCGCCGACCAAAGTGCCAAAGAAGCTTGTAACAAAGAGCAAATTGATTGCCAATTAGTCGTAACGCCTGATCTTAAAGCATTATTTAACTTAAAGAAAAGTGGTGCGAAGAATGGCATATCATGGAAAATAATAAGCTTCGCAAAATAAAAAGGCGATGTAACACCTTTGGGTCTCTTCAAGGCGCTCTTCTCGACGCGAAGAGGTTGTTCTGACCCGTCTACGCATTTGGACACACACATCTCACTCAAAGGGTACCTTTTTTAAAAGGTGAAGACCCACCACCCTGTGAACAGTGTGGTGAGATTTTAAAATGTTAAGCACATTTTAGTAGAATGTCCTCACACATGGACGAGAGGAATGGTTTTAAACTAAAACCAAATTTGAAAGAAATTTTATCTGATGAATCTGAGACCATAACACAATGTTTTTAAATACCAGAAATCAACACAGCTGTACAATAAGCTTTAAATAATAACATGTCATTATATAAGAGAATACGGGCACTGGTAACCTTAGTGTTATGTGCCCTTAAACCCTAATAACTAACTAACTTAAATACCTAAAGACATATACCTTCCAGTCTTGACATGAAAGGGGAGGTCCGACTCGTCGCTATCAAAAATGCGCTCTGGAGAATCGGGGATGTTCAAAGCGTTAACCTTGGAGCGACGGTTTCTCAGACCTCCGAACCATCTCTCCAAGCTTCTTTTGACACAGCAGAACGACCTTTGCTTACATTTTCTGCCACCCTATGTCTTAGCTCGGGATGCCTCTTTCTAAACCCATCAATCCATGACCTCCCGGGGCGTTTCTTTGAAAATTGTGTCACCTTGCCATCCTATTCAACAAATTGCTTCAACAGAATTGCACAAGTCAATCATTTTCATGGGGAAGCCCCGTTTGGCCATTTGATCAATGTGTTCGATCAACCTACTTTCCTCAATGGGACTGAGTATTGTTTCCCCCCAATTTGCAGCTAATTGGGGCTCGGGTTCATCTGCGTGTCAAAAAAGGTCGACTTTGGCACGTTGTACATGGCACAGGCCTTTCAATCGAAGTGCCTGCTTCAATTGCAGCCATCATATGGGACCGGACCGGATATATGGCAGTGATTGGAAAACAAACTGTAGGCAATTAAATTCAGATCCTACTCTTCAGAAAACAAACGTCTAAATATACTTTCTCACAAACATAGATGAATGTAGCCCCACTCGTAAATTTGAAGGTTATTGTTGTCAATAAGTGTTGGGCGCAATGATGTGATGCGAATAGCCTAGTTGGTTCGTGCATTATGTGACGTAAGTTAAATGCTAAGCAAGTGTCTGTAAGGAAAGTACTCGGTTTTGACGGTTTTAGTTAATCCTCATTAAAGTCACCACAAATACATGTTTCTGATTTTATATATCGTTTTGTGAGTAAGGTCAAGAGAGCCAAGTTGCATAAATATGAGATGTAAAGCAATATCCAATCCAAGAGAGTAAGTCTCTTAATCACTTAACGCTTACATACTCTTACTTACTCTTACTTAACATTGAAGAGGGACAAGTCGCTTGATGAGGTTCTGTGTATTGAGAGGGTAATTAATGAATTGTTAGATAGTGTCAATAAGACACCTGTGCATGCGATTGTTAACATTTTGGCAACGTACATTTCATGAATATTATTAATGGGTAATATTGTTTTGCGTCTTACAAAACATTGTTGTACCACCATGGACAGCCTTTCGGCAATTCCTAGCAATGCAATATGGTGGAAGGGAGAAACTGGGACTGCACAGAAATCATCATGACATGTAAAATATCTCTATAGAGAGAATGCTATTCGAACCAGTGTGGTCCAGTGAAATGGAGAAATTAATGAAATTCTGATGCCTTGAATCTATCAATCTCTGCTAGTCACTGTCGATTGAAACCACTGGGTCAATAAACCCCAGTGTGCTTCAATTAACTACCTACCTGCAGCTGTTATGTGTTACGTGGAATGCACCGTGTTCTAATTGGTCCGTAATGACAGTAAAATCCATGTATAAGCTAATATCTGCGAAATTGAAGTATCATCACGATAAACCTCACTACACATTTAAATTTCGCTCACATCCAATTATTGCACATCTTAAGTTCATGTGCTTCTGCATTAATATATTTTGAATAATTTCATCTTTTGACGTGCAACATCGATATGACCTCGCCGCCCCGCCCCTTTTTTGAATCCCATCTACACGGGGCGAAAAGTACCCCCACACCCGCGCGGCAATCGCCTCGCCTCGCAGGGGGTTTTTGTTGTTTTGTCGCAGGCAGGGTTTTTTGCATCCGCTCTTCGTTTGGGGTTTCGTTCGGCCCCCACATCATGGCTTTTTCGTTGCTTCTGCTGAATGTGTTCATTTTTCAATGTCTGTTCGTCCGCAGGGGGTGTACATTTTATTTTTGGTCAGTGTTAGATTCTGTTAAGTGCGAGAAAAGGGCTTCGACAACAACAGGGTTCCCCCGGGTTTCTGTGCTGGGTTTTTGTTTCTCGAGTTTCCATTTATTTTTAAAATTGTTTGAATGCTTAATGGGAATTGGGTTCTAAGTCACAACTTTGGTCCGTCTTTATTGTTTTATGCGTTTGCCTGAAGTGGGGCGTTATTGCAGACGAAAAATCGAAAAGGGGTGATAATTATAAAACGATTTAAAAGAAATTTATTGGGCTCTGATTTTCCCTATGGGTCTTTTTTTGGGTCCCCCCCTCGTAACGTGTTTTTGAAAGCCCCCGGGGCTGTGGAAAACACACGTTCACCTGAAAAAGGGTTTGTTAACGTTCGTGGCGGAGAACGATATAGATTTTGTCTCCTACCATTTGCGCCCTCCTTGTTAATAGTTCTTCATTGAAAAAAAGTTGGATTTAGTTCTATTATAGTCTACCAGCTGGGAATTTGGCCTTCCCCTGACTATTTTTTAAACCCGATGGCCTTTTTCGTCTCGAAGTTTTAATGTCGATTATTAGCCTCATTTTTTTGCACAAGGTTACAATTAGTTGTAATACCCCCAATTTCCCCAATGTATCATAAAATTCCCAAACTCGAAAACCTTGTCCACCCCCTTGCCCCCCCCGCGTCACCTTTACTCCCCTTGCTTGATTACCCAAAGTTGCATAAATATGAAAACGTTAAGCAATACCAAAAATAAACCTTACTGGCCCCTTTTAGTTTTTTTCTTTTTTCCATGTCACCCAACCCCTCCCAGCACACCCCTCTTACACTGCAGTTGAGGGGGGGGGGAATGTCACAAACCCCATGGTTCAAGAGTTCTGTTAAACAACGTCATTGACTTCTTCATTTACATGAAAGAAGGTGTGGAAGCTTTCACATTCTCAACTTAGTCTCTTCAGTATGCGTGTTTTAGCATTGGCAAAGCTTGCCGTTTTCCAAGCTTCCCTAATTTCACAGCTCAGTGGCAAAAATGTCTAACTATTTTTTAATTTTTTTTTTTTTTTCCTGCTGAATGTAGGGCCATTGTTTTCAGAAAGTCTTGACTGGTATATTTCGCACAAAACTGTTAAAAAATTTGTTAACTTTCCGTCGGACGAACAAAACCCCTGAATGTTGTATCCTCAGCAAGTTTTTCCCTGACCTTTAAAGCTGTTTCTTCCTGGTTTCTGCCTTCATTGTACCAATTCTCAAACTAAAATTTTTTTTAAATTTTAAGTAGTGCAGTAGTAGAAATCTTTATTTGCATTTGTATTTTACATACACAAAACACAAGCAGAAATTAACAATTTACTTTACACATATTTATTAAATTTATCCTCAATGGACCAAATGTGCGTCTGGGATTTACATTGAATCATTAAAGCATTAAAATGTTTTTACAAATTTCATTTTCAACTTTCAACTAAATAGGCAGTACACTAAATTAAAAAAATAAATCACTTTCTTAAGATATCCCACAATCTACGTTTTTTACAGATTAAGACGTAAAAAACACGGTAATGAACAATTTCTGTCTCATATTAGGTATTTGAGATGACCACTATAGATAGGTTACCTGTGGCCACCTCACATTTTCATTTTGGGCCTTCAAATTCCAACTCGACACCTTCTCGCGGTTTGGCCCGTGAATAGGGGAGTTTCACTCCCTGAAACTAATGGCGAGCTCTGGGTCTCGTCGGGAACCCTTCCTTGACTCCTCCCCGACGGCGACGACAAAGAAACACGGACGAATGATGACACAGACGGAGAGACCACGACTGAGGGGAACCCTGCCCCCCAATCTTGTGGGTGGTTTTTTTACCGCACGGCCTGTCCCAAACCCCTTTTCCCCCCGCGTCATCCCTTAAAGTCCCCCCCTTCGTCTCGATTAGCCAAGTTGCATAAAAAGGACGTAAAGCAATATCCAAAAAAAAAACCATTAATTGGTTTTGTCCCGAAATCCTCATACCATAACGTCTCTATTCCCCCGCATCCTTTAACAAACTTTAAAACAAATTTAAATTAAACTGTTTATTCTTGCCGTTTCTTACTTTAATGGTACCCAAATGTTAAATATTCTCATCCGTTTTAAAAAAAAGTGTTTTTCCAAATTTTGTGCTATTTTTTTTGAATGATCATATTTTCCCCATTTTTATGTTTATAATATTTTTCTTTATGTTTATTAACTTTCTACACAAATATCCCGGCCCTATTCCTTTTTGGGTTTTTTTAAAAAGAAAGTTAGTGTGTTTAAAAGAATTCTTTTTTTTGACGTTCAGCCATCCCAACGCTTCGCACATCTCATAATAGTTTCGTCTTGTACCCATATACAACCCCATTACTTTTTTTTGTACTTTTGCATCCGTGTTATGTCATTTTTATTTAGTAGAATAAAAAAAGAACTACAATAGTCAAAAAAGCGGAGTTATTATTTTTGGAAATTTTAATTTTTTCTACTAATTGGGGAGATTTCCCCAATTTCTTTTTAAAAAGTCCTACTTTCCTGCTAAATTCTTAAGATCTTTTGTCCATGTTTTTTTTCCATGCTGTTTTTAATTAAAAAATTCCCTCAAAAAAATTTTTCGGATAACTCTACGACAAGAAAAAACATTATTTAAATTTTTTAAGCAAAATACCTTTTAAATTAATTTTGAATTTATATTTATATAGCAACCAGAAAATTTGTGGGCACTGATAACTTACTGTTTTGTGCCTAAGATCCTAATAACCAAATAACAAACTTGGGAAGGGGTTTTTTTTTGAAAGATATTGATACCGGGAAAACGTTGAGGAGTTTGACCTATGCTTGTAATTGGGAGGTGTGGAGGGTGGGGTGATGTTGCCCCGTTTTTTTGCACTTTTTATTAAATTTTTCCCTTTTTAATGGGATTTATTAAATTTCGTTTTGAGCACACCTCAATTTTCGGTAGGGGATTTTTTTGGCTGCGGGTCTAGGACCTACGGTCTAAAAGATAATTAAGCAGCGAAGCGAGCGTTTCCCTTTGACTCGCCGGAAAAAATTTTTCACTCGTTTTGTTTTTTTTTTTTGGGTTTTTTTTTTTGGGGGTATGTCTCGCCATAACGTTCGAACGGAGGCTCGGATCGAGTTGAAATTTTCACCATCCGCAAGCTTTGTTCTCGATTGAATGCCATTAGTTTTTGTGGCAAAATCGTTCAAAAAGTTAAAAAGTTACATTAAAGTTAATCGAAAGTTTTTTTTTCAAACTAACCGGCGACAAAATCTGAGATAACCAAATCATTTAGAATGTCCGTCCGGTCACGAATATGTTAATTTTAGTTTGATCCGATAGTGTAGATGGAAATTACATTATAACAAAAGTAACGTTGCCATGACAACGAAAAGACGCGCGAAGTTTCTAATGCACTGCCACCTAGAAGTTATCAAAATACTTTCGAGGAAGCTGTCACCAAAGAGTTTAAATATTTTTTTCCCAATGAGTCAAGGTCCTCTAGATGGCGGTGGATTTTATCCACAAAGTAAAGATTTACATACGGGTTTACCCAAATACCTTGGCAATAATAAATAATATCGGAAACATGGCCCTGTGGACAGCGAACGTCGCAAATTTTAAAATTTAAAAAAATGTGCATTGTGGGTCTAGCTATAGCACGTGCTCGCTTATCAACGCGTCCAACTGAGCGTTTCCTAGTTTAATTTAATAAACAAAACACATTTTGCATTGGCTAAATATCCGTCTATACTCTATACTAGGCTACTTGTTAAATTTAAGCTTAGGGCTAATAACAATTATGAAGTGAATGCTTGGAATTAAAATGTGAATCCAAAATTGTATTCATTGTCAAATACCCTCGGATAGATTTAAATAACTAACCAATATTTAAGGGATGATATGATTCCAAAAACACTTGTTTCGTTTCGATTTGGGCGTATTTATATTGAGTGAAATTAAGTGAAAGTGAACAAGATTATTGACCCCTTTGACTACCTCCCGACGGCGACGACAATGACAACACGGACGGATGATGACACAGACGGAGACGACCACGACGTGGGGGATCACCTGCCCTCCCCATATGTTTGTGGCTGGTTCTGACCAGCACAGGCCTGTCCACCCCTTGTCCCCCCGCGTCATCCCTTACGTCCCTCCCTTCGTCTCGATTAGTCAAGTTGCATAAATATGAGACGTAAAGCAATATCCAATCAATCAATCAAGTCTCTCGTCCTTCCCCAGGCTCATGTCCTGCATAACTCCCTCTATGGTCAATATCCCTTCGTCTTATCACCCTCTTCCTTCCTTGTCATGTCCTCTCTTCTGATAACGTCCAAGATCCTCTTCCTTTCCTCTATCCGTAAGACCAGCCTTTTTTTCTACATCCTTAGCCAGCCCCCCGGACCCTACGTCCCCATTCCTATTTCTTGAAATCCTGCCCCCCCAAAGGGTTACCTGGGCCAGTCCTAGTCCCTCTCTCCCCCCGGTACAATTCTTGGTATAAATTTGGTGAAGGGTATGGGGATTAGAAATTGTCAAAAAAGAAGTGGTGGTATTTAAAACCAATAATTGGTCAACCCCCCCTTTCTTTAGCAGTCTTTTTTTTATTACAACGCTAAAATTAGCTTCTGTGTTTGTCTGTCCGTCTATCTGTGTTGCGTCTGGACGGAATCTTATTATCGATATTTCCCCCATTCTCAATGTCGACGAGTGAATTTTTACACTACGTATATTTTTGATGATAATAGATGAATCAATTAAAGATTCACTAATAATCAATTAATTTCATCGAAATTAAATAATTAAGTTTTATAAAAGTCCGATCGGATGACATTTTTCACACTGAGTACAACGCTAAAACATTTTCATGGTTTTTTTGTCTGTCTTCTGTTATCTGTCTTTGCCTTTATTGCTATGCGGCGCAACGTCACCGGCTCCTTTACAGTTAAATCCCGTGGGGTGAGTCTTCACCATGTACGCAAAGTCTTTTCCCCTCGGGGGAGGTTCGACCTCACAGTGATGGGAGGATTTGGGCCCCCAGCGAACTACTGTTATCTATCACGGAGGAATGGATTGTTTAAAAAAAAAAAAACATATAGTATAAAAAATAATAAAAAAAAATACATTATTTTTTAAGACTAAAAAATTAAAATAATGTAACATGTTTTTTTTTTAAACTACGCTTTTTATTTAAATGTACAAAAAAGTAAAAAAAAATTTTTTCCCCAAAAAATTTTTTTGCCTTACTCGGAAATTAAACGCTTTGGGGCCTTTCCTTCATAAAAAAACAAAATTCGTAACTATTAAATACCTAAAGCCCCCCAACGCTTTTTAATTTTCCGAGTAAGGCAAAAATTTTTTGGGGGGAAAAATTGATTTTTTACTTTTTAGTCATTTAAAATAAAGCTTTGTTTAAAAAAAAATTCTTGTAATTTTTTCTTCCCCTAGTTTTCTTGGGCAGCACTAATGAACTTTTTTTGGGGGCGGCGTGCAGGCTTGCTTGGGGGGCGAAGGAGGTGGGAGCTAGGACCATCTCCACGTCCCCACCGTCTCCTCCATCTCCACCCCCATCTGCACCATCTCCTCCATCTCTCCACATCCCCACCCCCGTCTCCATCTCCTCCACTTCCTTTACCGTCCCCTTCCGTCTCTTGGAGGTTCCAGGCGTGGGCTGAAACCCGATCCATTTTTTTCCCCGAAAATCACAAGTTTTTTAAAAAAAAACAGTGTCAAGTTCACCATTCAACACTTATTGCTGCAGTTTTCCCCAAGCTACCTAATAAATAATAATAAAAGACTTTTTAAAATTTTTTTGGGGAAGTTACAAATCCGTATTTTGTACGATGAGTAATAACAATCCTAGTTTCAGTTTTTACTTTCCTTTTGCCGAAAAAAAATTAAATACCATTTTCTCTCGACGTAATCAAATAAAATCTTTAGTGACTAACAAGTCAAGTTTACTTTTTCCTCATAAAGGACGACATTTTTAATACTTTTTTGTTCTGAAATTTTTAAAAATTCCATGAACAACAAAATTCTGAATCTATTCAAACGTAAGCGCCCAAACGTTTTTAATTTCCGGAAAGGCAAATTTTTGTGGGGGAAAATTGATTTTTACTTTTTTTGACATTAAAAAATCGTTAAAAAAAAAAATCATGTAATTTTCTCTTCCTAGCTTTATTTGCAAGCCCAAAAGGGCTTTTTGGGGGGCGTGAGGCTTTTCTTGAGGGGGTGAAGGAGGTTTGAACCATCTCCCCCGTCTCCCCCATCTCCACCACCCTCTCCATCTCCACACTTTGTCTTTATCGTACCCCCTCCCTCTCCCTGGAGGTTCCAGCTGGGCTGAAACCAGATCCCATTTTTTCCAGAAAAAAAACGAAGTTTTTCAAAAAGTGTCAAGTTACACATTCCACACTTATTGCTGACAGCTTTGCCCCGCACACAATAAAATAATAATACAAGATTTTTTTTGTGGAGTTACAAAACCGTATTTTGACGATGAGTAATAACAACCTAGTTTCTAGTTTTCAAAATTTCGTTTTACTTTAAAGTATGTTAGTAAAAATTTTACTTTTTCCCTTGCCGAACATGAAATATGAAACCCCCTTCTCTCGCAGTAATCAAATCAATCTTTTTTGTGACTAACAAGTCAAGTTCACTTCTTCCTCTATAAAGTGACGACAGTTTTTTTCTTTTTTGTTCTGAAATTTTTCAAAAATTACATTAAAGCCACACGAGTTGTCTTTCAATGAGTGATAAAAAAAAAAAAAAAAAATCCAAACTTTTCATTCTCGATCCAGATGTTCTAACATACTCGGGGGTCTTTCCAAACTGCCCTTAAACTCTCTTCTTTGGCAAACTGACTATGGGGATCAGCCCCTCGACGATTCTGGGTTTTGGAAGTAAGGCAGGGCCATGACCTTCGTATAACCTCTTCCGCCTTTTTTGCCTCCCCGAAGTCCCAGGAGGCCCCCTATCTGTCAATAGCCTGTAAAGAGATTTGGTAATACATTGTTGTAAACAGTAAACCTATCTAGGTATTTTCACTTGAGGCCTATATGTCTCGCCTACAGCTTGAAAATTTCATTGTTAAAACTCACACACACGCACACACACACACACATTTAGTATCTAGACGGAAAGGAAGAAGCCCTTTAGGCTCTTCCTAGTTAATTATATTCTTTTGTTTCTCATTATATCTTAAAGTCTATTTGATGTTCCGTCACTTTTTGTTTCTTCTGTTTCTCGTTTTTGAGAAAATAAATCCTTTTGGAATCCGTTTTCTCTCCCCTATCGGTACAATTATAAATAAATAAATAAATAAATAAATAAATAAATAAATACACACACACACACATGTTCACAATCAATATTTTTACGAAAATTAGGCAATTTACTAAGGGGTCTCTTTATTACCTGCGAATAGTGGTACCAGCGGGGCACGTATCTTTGTGTTTGGGAAGATATCTTCTATGGCGCGCCTCAACCCTGTCTCGTAATCACAGTGAACGCTTCTTTAATTACTATTGGGGTAGACCAACACCAAATATTCAAAAATTCGTTTGTACGCTGCAGCAGTTTTTCGTGTCATTAAAATGAACACCGCTCTTTCAAATTCCAACTCGACACCTTCTCGCGGTTTGGCCCGTGAATAGGGGAGTTTCACTCCCTGAAACTAATGGCGAGCTCTGGGTCGTCGTCGGGGAACCCCGTCCCTTTGACTACCTCCCGGACGGCGACGACAAAGGGCACCACGGACGAATGATGAAACAGACGGAGACGACCACGACGTGGGGGAACCCTTGCCCTCCCCATATGCTTGTGGCTGGTTCTGACCAGCACAGGCCTGTCCACCCCTTGTCCCCCCGCGTCATCCCTTACGTCCCTCCCTTCGTCTCGATTAGCCAAGTTGCATAAATATGAAACGTAAAGCAATATCCAATCCAACCCAACCGCTCCGAAAGCCAGAAATAAATTAGTTTGACTTTTTGGCATTATAGGGGACTAACATCACCTAGAATGTGCTAGCAGTATTACAAAAATAGCCACCCGAAGGAAGATGATTGTTGTTGTGTAAACAAACGATTACACCCGTTAGTTTAGAACATTAACTTATGTCAACTGTCATCTGATTGCCAAACTGACACTTTTTAGCTCCTTAGCAGGTTTACAGATTTTGCACCACAGTGGACACGAAAAGATTTAGTGCCCTTATTGTATCAAACTCGGATGAGTCGGGTTTTATAATTTATCAGTGGTGCTAAAATATTACAAGAACAAATTTCGAAAGCTGAGTGCCTCGGGGATATATTCTGTCATTGATAATGACCATCAGTCATGTGTTGGGAATGAACGCACGGGATGGCCAACCTGATGAGATAACATAATAACATTTATTTTTATTATCATTAGATTGTAACAGTTACTGTACTTTCACGTTGTGTGTGTTTTTGAGTTTAATAATTTTGATTAAAATATTAATCCCTATCAAGAACATGTCTGGATTTAGGTGCCCATTATAGGCTCCTGCGCACTCCTGCACGGCAATGGCGCATCTGGACCAACATACGGCGAATAATTATATTACTTGATAATCTTTATAAATTACAATAAGTTATTAATGTGTTGAGAATTGTTTGCTACAAATTAATTACTTGAAAAATTGTATTTATTAATCTACGGTTCTACGCAATTATTGTAGTGAAATTTGTATCATCTTTGTTTGGCTAATTTGGTATCATATTGATTTTTTATCGTTTTATTTTTGTAATGGCCTTCAAGCTATTTTCCTACAAAAAAAAAATTAATACGTATGTTTGACACGGATTTCGTAAATAAATGGGAGAAACACACAAAATTAGGACCTTTATATTATACTACTATAGACGACTTCATAAGACCCAGTGGCTTAAGTGTTTGGCAGGATACTCCCAACCCCGCTTGACTTCATTTTCGATAAGGGTTGGATAATGCACATAAGATTACCGTGAGGGTTAGGCCAAAATTTATTTAGATACTTACATAACTGCCCTTAACCACAAGAATGACCAGCAATTGATAGAACATCAATGGCACTGTTTTAAATTTTCCATCGATATGGCAGTCGGGTTGTTCCAAGTTCTCTTCACAACCTGGCTTAATAAAGCTGGAATATTCCCCATTTTTGTCAAGGTTGTCCTCGATAAGACTTTAGGCGTTCGCCGGGTTGGCTGTATTGGTTCAGTTAGTGCACGGAGAAGTATTTCCCTGGCTCAGGACTTAGGTGGCGTCTTGGGAACAGCCGGTTTTGATTGCTGCTCCGGAAGAGGTGCCTTGTTACCTGGTCCCGAAGTTTGGGAGGCGGCGGTAGCAAGGTGGTGTTTTGGAGCCTGGCATTCGGCCGCCTTCGTGTTTCGAATGTGGGGATCCGAGGTAGTCCTACCAAACCCTACGCTGGCCTGGACCGTCTTCATCCCTGGACTCCCAACAAACCGTTTGAGCGGGACAATAGGCTGCAAGTTCGATCTCTGCTTCCTGGGTGTCTTCTGTTCATCGGGTCGTTCCATGGTTGCAATGACTGTTTTCTTGAAGTGAATAAATCAAAATAATCAATTTATAGATATTTTCATAATCCTAAAGTTTTTGGTGTGTTTATTGCTGTAAACCATCTAACTACTAGGGGGGGGGGGGGAGCGTCGTTTACGGGTTGGTCGCGTTAACAGAGGAGAAGTAGGATGTGTGGGAATTAAGTCTTCTCTGAATTGCAGCATGTCTTCTACTGTAGGTCCAGTGTCTTCAAATTCCAACTCGCAATCTTCTCGTGGTTTGGCCCGTGATTAGGGGACATTGTACTTTTTAAGTACTCTTCTCTGAATTACTTTAGCAATAAGTTGTTTGGATTTGTCGTCATGAATTGAATCCATTGATGATGACAATTGTGTTTGCAATACTTCTCTATTTACCAGTTTTTTTTTAAATGTGAGTAGGAAGGATTCTTCCTTTCAAGAACTTCCGTACTTTTTTCTTGGTGTAAATTCTTTTTTAACTTTTGCTTTTACAATCGTTCGAGTCCTAATCTGGAATGACTCTTTTATTCTCATGCACGGTTTCTTATGTTTCCACTTTTCGTTTGTACATTTTAATGTCTTTTAGTGACTGTTGTAGCTTCCTATATATGCTTGAACTATCTCTCTGAACTCTCTTCCGTCCTGCTTTTTATTGGCTCGTTGAAGGCTCTAAAGAAGGACTTGCTCGTCTTACAGGTGTTTATAGTGTTGCACAGAACCCCTATTCTCGAGTTTCTCACTGGCATTTCACGGTGGAAATGGGCGTGTGATGTGAGTTACACTCACTGACGGCGGATTGCTATTCTCGGCTCTCGAGTTCACGTGTTTTGTGAGTGAACTCACTCGAAGTAACAGTCACGTTTGAAAACCCTTGTGAGACCGGCCTCGGTTGCTCTCTCACAAGCAATTGGGTCGTAATATATACTAGGAAAACGCTTAAGTCCCGCCGCGTTGTTGGATGAGCGTAATTGGTGCATTGAGCTGCCATGTGTTATGAGGATTTCTGTTGTTCTGTGACAAAATTATTACCAAGTCGAATTTTTTTTTAAAATTAAATTAAATTAAATTAAAAATTTACTTTATATTTTAATTTTTTTTGTGAATCGTAATTTTTAAAAAAGGTAAAAATCGTAAAATTGCGATTTTCATAAGAAATAATTATTTGATTGCGCTCAAATTTTACAAGAATATATTAATTCATGAAATTAAGGTTCTGTAAAAAATTCATTACAATAGGATAAAGCATGTAGGTGTTATAAGTCAAAGACTTGTTTAAAAAAAGAAAAAAACGTGTTAAATTTCGATTTTCATGAGAAATAATTTTTCGATTGCGCTCAAATTTTCACACGAATATCTTAATTCATAAAATTAAGGTTTTGTGAAAAAAATCATTAAAATCAAATTAAGCATGTAGGTGTTATAAGTCGAAGAAATATTTTAAAAATTGAAAAAATTCGTAAAATGGCGATTTTCATGAGAAATAATTTTTCGATTGCGCTCAAAAACGTGGCAGTTCTAAGTTCAGAGATTTCGAAGGTCTCCATAAAATTTCATCGCAATTGGAGTATCGGTTTAGCCGGAATCGTGTTAACAAACACACAATAATACAAACAGAAAAAAAAAAAAAAAAAAAAAAAAAAAAAAACATCCTGGATTTTTTTCTCCCAGTGTAGTGAAATGGAATCTTCGCTTCGCTCGCTACGCTCGCTACGCTCATCCAATTATAAAATAGCATATCTTACACTTGTTCAATATTGGTTAGAATGTAATTTTAAGTGGAATGTATCATCAATAACGGCATAGACAAAAAACAATGCTGCTGCTATTAATTCATTTAGTCGTTTTTTCTTAGTTTCCGAAACAGTCTTCCAACAGTCATTGATAGTACGTGGAGGCGCTGGCACTGCTTGTTTTTTTTTGTGTTCTTTAATTTTTCTATTTTTATCATTTTGATGGCACTCATGTATTTCAAGTAACAACCAACATGCTTTTTTAAGTGGTTGATTGCAGTGTGAACGTAAGTAAGCCTGGCTAAATAGGTTTGCATTTGCCATGTGACATTGGGCTTAGGCTTAGGAAGGCCAACAAGTTATAACATACCTACCAGCCCATATTGATTTGATTTACATGTAGCCTAGCTAGGCCTAGGCCTAACATGCAAGGGCCATCAAATTCCAGCTCGCAACCTTCTCGTGGTTTGGCCCGTGATTAGGGGAGTTTTTCTCCCTGAAACTAATGGCGAGCTCTGGGTCGTCGTCGGGGAACTTTCCCCTTCCCTTTGACTACCTCCCCGACGGCGACGACAATGACAACACAGATAGATGATGACACAGACGGAGACGACCACGACGTGGGAGACCCCTGCCTTCCCCATTCGCTTGTGGCTGGTTCTGATCAGCACAGGCCTCTCCACCCCTTGTCCCCCCGCGTCATCCCTTACGTCCCTTGCTTCGTCTCGATTAGCCAAGTTGCATAAATATGAGACATTAAGCAATATCCAATCAATTGGGAGCCCCTAGAGGGCTTTCATCTCACACATACATGTGTGAATGTGGCTCCAGCTTTACTTCACCCACATTCGAGCTTAAAAGCACATACAAGTCCAGGAGAGCAACAGCTGTTCTTAGGCCGAGTCCAATAGCAAGGCAGCTCCAGCGCCACTTACGCCAGCCAGAAAAGAAGCTAGAAATAACGGGACAAGCATATAAATCTTTTAATGAAGTCCAGAATCAACAACTTGAGGTATGACGGAAAATTCTAGTAACAAATCAGGAGAAAGTGGTTCCATTAAAAGATATTGCTACAGCTCTAACACAAATGGCTGCGCCTTTAAAAGAATTATTTGGCAATAAGTCCTTGTCCACTAATAACCAACAATAGTTTGTACTTTGACAATATTACTGTTGTTGAAGATACCAATACAACAGAGCTATAAAAAGAGGGTAATACGATATAAAATTGTTGTCATCAAAATGTAAAAATTGAACCCAAATAAATATTCTATTCTATTCTATTCTTAGTCCTATTATCATTTTATTAAAGACTAGTCTACAATAACATAATAGGAATTTTCAATTCCTTTTCGTATCAGCAAATTGAATAAAAATAATGAGAACATTAAACCCTAGGTTCACTGTTGCCTATAAAATAAGTGTTAAAATACATTTCAATTTCATGTTAGATTGAAGTAGAGAATTAGAAGAATTGCATAAAGTGCCTTTGAATCAAACGATGTCGTATTCTTTCCCCTGCGACAAGAACTGGATTTCGGCGTGCATTACGGCGCAGTCAAATGATTATCGTTCTCCTCTTCCTCGTCAGAATCAAGTTCTAGATCAATGTCATTATCAATGCACATATTGTGTAGAACCACACAAGCATTGATAATTTGGTTGCAGTCTCTGGGTGGTAGTGCATAACTCTGTGCTTTAAGCAGCAACGAAAGCGTTGCTTCAAAAGGCCATTACATCTCTCAACGGTGCATCTTACAACTTGATGTATGTAATTGAAATAGGCCTCTGGTGTACCAGGTTGAGCAGTGTTGTCAATCGTCATCATCCATGGTTCGAGACTGTAACCACTATCACCAAGTTCATGTTATGATGTGCGTTATATTGCCTTTCGAGAAATCTCTTAAGTTTAAAAATATCACTACAGCTTCCGGGATGAAGAGCATTAACATGCAATATACGCGTATTGGCGTCACATGTAAGCTGCACGTTAATTGAATGATATCCCTTACGGTTCACATAATGATATTCGGCATAGTCTGGATGATTTGTAGGAGGAGCAACGATTGCCACATGAGTGCAATCAGTCGTTCCCAATACTCCCGGAAAACCATATTTATTGTGAAATCCACGCATCACCGCAGCATGGTCTACGGGATTGTCTGGGAATTGTAACCAACGGTCCAGTATTTGGTTTATAGCAGCAGAAACTTCTGATATTGCACGGCTGACAGATTTCTGGCTTATTGAATGGAACCTGCTAATGCCAATGCCTCTCTGATATTCCCCAACCAATAAATCCAGTTGACGTGTATCCGTCTTTGCTAATGCATTTGGAGATGTTCGTTTTGTATCGGAAACTTGCCTACTGCGTTGACTTTGGTGGCGAGGCATTGATAACTCGAGCATTCCCCTTTTGCATGCACTTGCCGCCCATTTACTACGACATCATGGCTACAGTGGTTCTAGGCGTACATGGACAAGACGTGCGGGGGGTGCGGGGCAGAGGGAAACCAGAGACGTGTTACCTCGGCTAGGAGCAAACAGTTCGTTGAATATACCGACATAGTTGTCCAGGGGAGCCGCTGTCCGCACCGCGATCTAACCGCCAAAGTTTTACTTATTATTAGGTATGAGCCCAGCCTTACTATTTTGTTCATGTAAAAAGCTTAAAATTAAAATAATCTTACTTTAAAGTGGCCTTCGGAATTAGCAAATTGAATAATTATTTATTTCCAATTGCATCCCATCCATCCGATGTGACATAATTAATGTATGATGTAGGCCTAGGTTATGTGTGTACATATAAAATTGTCATGAATAACTAGACAATAATAATATTATAGCCTTTTATTGGCCTTTCCGCCTGGTAGCAACAATTAATGAACAATTTACTCCTCCCTATTTCACAAACCTACCTACATGATGTAAAAACATATCACCAAGTCCAAGTCAATCATTAATTTCACCCTAACCTAGTTACGACCAGAACCTAACTAGAGATATTGTTCCCTTAGAACTTGCAATATTCTGGAATTATTATCCCCAAAGCTTCTGGAGATATTGCAGTTGAAAACTTCATGTCTTCATACGACCTTCCTGTGGCAAGGAACCTTAATGTTGCACTCAGGCAATTGCCTTTCTCATAACAGTATCCTGTTTTTGTATTAGAGGAGTTACAAGATTTAACAGCGTGTAACAAGTTTATTCATTCATTCAATTTCACATTCGATAATTTATCTCTTTTCAAGAGCCACTGTTTGACCCATTTCGATCGTTTTGTCCTCTTTTTTTATATTTGTTTACGTATCCAACGATAAATGATGCAGCCAGCCATGCAGCCATACGAGGCCACACAAGGCCGTTGCGTCGGTCGAACGTAGGCGGACTGCACGTGCACTCCGCTGGACTAGAGTGGGGCTGGCTGGCACAGGAGGGGAAATGTTTTGGATAAAAATGGCATATGGGAAAAAATTGCACTATCGTGGCGCGCTCTTGCGAAACTGCATCATATTGAAGCCCCCTATGTCCTGTCCTTAACCAATGATCGTGTCACATGTGTCATTGCCAGGAGGATGGAATGCAAGCTTAAATTTGGTATTGAAAATGTGCCTGTAATACCATTTTTTGGCAATTTCTTTTGTAGGAAGATTATCTAGTGCACATTTCTCAAGGTATAGTGAGAACATTTTCGAAATGTTAAGGAACGATCCCAGGTACTTTTTTATGTACTTTCTCTTGAGTAGTGGCTCTCATAATTGGGGAAGGATGAAATATGAGTATGTACACTAACAAAGGTTGTGTCACTCAATTTGTTTGGTGGGACACGACCTCTCCTTTTATCTCCTTCACATATACCACCCACAGACTTTTGTTTCTGTGTTATTGCAAGTGAGAGAGACTTCTTTCCAATCAGTAGGGTGTTAAGAAACATTACCTTCATACAACTAGTTTAGTTATTAATTAGTAAATTGTATTCGTTGGTCAATTTACGCCTTCCAGCGTGCTTGTTATTTCTGGGTCTTTGACGCACGATGTCATGTTCTTCAACACTTGGAGCCACAAATTGTCGTCATTTTTACCATGATGAGGTCTTTCCAAAATTCAGGGGAAAATTCCCTTTTCGCAAACCCCTGCGGACCGTGTTTGCTAGATTGCTGTCAGATTTAATCCGTTTTGAAGGCTAATTGTTTTAAAAAATTTGAATTCACTCCCATTTTTGATACTTTTTATTTTTATCAATAACAAGTTTTTGAAGGGATACGGGTTTCCCACTACTGCGATCCCCCCAAATCAATAGAGCGATAATGAGTTCACCCCCACTTTTACCGCACCCCCGGTGCATCTTCTCACTCACCCCGGAACCCTTGTACGGGAATTTTTTTTTTCCAGGGACAGGAGGACATCGTGTTTTTAAGCCTTGGTTGCTTCGTTGCTTCCCAGGTTTTGTCCCTACTGACATGTAGCCAATTTGTTACTACTCCAATGTCAACAACCTTTGGTTTCGTCCAATGATTCAGGCCTGTAAAAAAATAATCATTTGTGCACGAAAAGTGTATAAAAAAACTTCGGGGGGTTTTTATGACCGCCCTCGGGCGTACAGGGGGACTAAACGTCTTTTTCCCCAATATTCTGTGTTTCGATTGGCCATCGTCAAAATTTGCCCAAAACTAAATAATATTTAGCGGTGGTAATAAACCGGGGACTGTTTGCATCCTATTTTATTTTAACCCCCTCCCCTATGCTTTTGGGGGGTTCGCCAGACAGGCCCGTCCACCCCCTTGTCCCCAGCGTCATCCCTACGTCCCCCCCCTTGTCTAGATTAGCCCCAAATTCAAAAATATGAGACGTTAACAAATCCAATTAATCAAACAATCAATAACTATTTTTTTTTTGAAGCAAAGACGCAAATTTAGTAAACATTATTTTGTTGCCACATGAAAGCACTTCCTCAATAATGTATGGTCGCTCCCGTTTTTGTGCAGAAACACAAACCCCCCACTGAAAAAAGTCGTGCTGGCTGCATCTGCGGCGTTTATGTAACAGCATTTTCCTTTTCTGAAGGTGGCAAAATGGAATAGGAATGGCATTTGGCATTGAATTTCTTGAATTTTTTTAAAAATTTAAGGACTTCACCAAGTTGACAAGTCAAGGTTTCAATTTTTTTTCGCTTGTTGTTGCCCAAAATTTTAGACAACTTTGTACCGCTCCTGCAAAGCGTGGTTTGTGCCAGAAGTTCTGCCCCTTTTACTACTGGAGGGCGAAATCGTACTACGGAACAAATGAAAAGAAAAAGGGTTTTGGCTGTGCCGAAAAACCCAAGCGCCGTCGAGCCTCAAAAGGGGAAATTTTTCAGTGATTGAATTCCAGGATTTTTTTCTTTTAACCACATTGGGCATGTGGTAACTGAGCAGAGTGGGGCCCTTTTCAGTTTTTCACGCACGGCTTCCCTGACGGAGAGGATGGCCGAAAAACTACAATTGGACAAATTTCTTTTTTTTGATGTGCATCTGGCCTGTGTGTGGCCAAGGCGTTGACACTTGAAACAACGGAGTGGGTTTGGTATATATGGACGGACTTTTAGACGGTAGAAAGCAATTTTGACATCGGTAGGTAGCTGAGGTAGGGCAAATGATAGTATCAGTGCAGGAGTCGGAGCAAGTGATCCGTTTTTTCTACTCTGAATCCTGGTCGTTTCAACAACTTTGTGATTGGCGAGGTATTCCTTTATTTCTTGTTCCGAACAATTCAATAAGTCAAAACACGATACCACTCCCTTAAATACGTTTAGAGAGTGATGTCCATCAACTGAAACCGGCAAGAGAGCAGAGTGTTTTCACTTGCAGTAATATTTTTGATTGTTTCTCGGTTGCGCAATGGATCAACAAGGATCCATCACGCAACTTTTTAACAGAGGGCAAAGCCCCCAACATGTCTTCTAAAGTCTTTTCAATAAACAAGGGATTCACTTTGGAAAATGTTCTCCCTGATGGTTTGACTACAAGGTACAGGGGAGTGACAAACATACTATGGTTGTCATCGACCTGCACTTCCTCATCTGATGATGCTTCTTTGCGCTTTTTAGAGTTAATTCCTTTAGATAAATTTTTATTAGCCATAGAAGTAAGATTGCTTCGTCTACTGCACTCATTAAAATAACGGATGACTTACGATTTGCTATGGATAGAAAAGAACTAACCTTATTGGCACTCTTCGACTTTAGTAAAGCCTTTGACTGCGTAAACCATGACTTGCTGCTCTCCAAACTATCATACCTAGGTATTTCCAATGCAGCTCTTCACTGGTTTTCATCATACCTCACAAATAGGAACCAACGAAATTATCACTGAGAAAAGCGCCTCCTCGTGGACTGTAAATAAATCCGGCGTACCCCAAGGGTCAGTATTGTCACCTCTATTCTTTTCCCTTTACGTTAATGATATACATACAAATTTCACTTATTCAAAACATCATATGTACGCAGACGATTTTCAAATGATTTACACTTCCAACCTAAAGACGGTGAACGCACTATCAACCATGCAAACCACGATATACGTAAGCTTAATGAGTATGCTGTCAACCATAACCTATCGCTCAACGTTCAAAAAACTCAACTGATGCTAGTCGGATATCGTAAAACTATTAGCTAAACGTAGACACAGCTGTACTTCCCCCAGTCACAATAAATAACACGGTCATACCTTACCAGAAAAATGTCAAAAACCTCGGTCTTATAGTAGATGAAACCTTGTCGTGGACACCCCACATTAATAATACAACTAAAAAGTCATTTCGTGCATGCATCAACTAAAACGTAACTGTCCATTCCTTCCCCAATCCATTCGGAAGATATTAATTCAAGCTCTTATATTTCCCATAATTGATTATGCCTCAATAGTTTATAACGATTTAACGGAGACACTTAACGTTAAAATACAAAGAGTGCAAAATGCTTGTGTTCGATTTATTCTAAATGTGAGACGTGATGAACATATAACCCCATCTTATATTCATTTAAAATGGCTAAAACTGAAAGAACGACGAATGCTATCCTTAATTATGCTTACAATGAAAATTATGAAGACAAAATCTCCCCCCTATATTTATAATAAGTTCACAAGAATGGATAGAATACATAACCGCACAAACAGGCACACGCGAAACATGTTACAGATACCAAAGCATCGCACAACAAAATGTAATAAATCATTCATTATCACGGCAAGTCGGCTATGGAATGAATTTGGACTTGAATTGTATACTAGCAGGTCGAATATAACTCTCCGAAATCAATACACAATACACTGCTTTCTAGGTATACTGGGAGTATAAGTAAATAATTAATATTATGTGTACAATATATTAGTCTCGCTATTGGGAATAGAGCATCATCATTATAAATTGCTTGCAGAATTTACTATAGTATACGTTTATATTATTGTCAATCAATTTTCAACATCAATTGTATGAATTTGTATCCACAGTTATTAGTATGTATCTAATATTAGTTTAGTAGAAATAGTAGTAGTAGTAGTAGTAGTAGTAGTAGAAGTAGTAGTAGTAGTAGTAGTAGTAGTAGTAGTAGCAGTTTAATAATAGTTTTAATTAGCATAATTAATTAGTATGATTAGTATATTACTTACATATCTATTATAAAATACTTATGTATTACATGTTGTAGGGGTTTGGCTATGGTCAAAGGGGCTTTATAGCCCTATGAAAGCCCCCCTTTTAAAGTAAATTTAATATCAAAATATCAAATATAAAATATCACCTCCATGGAGCCTCAATGGGACGTCGAAAACGGCGCCAGGGATACGCAATTGATATAGCAATTAAGCTAACCCAATGTGTGCAACAAATGTCGACACTTGCCGATTGATACAGGTCGGGCTTAACCTGTACCACCCGTCTAGATGAAGCAGGGGCCAAAGCTGCGTGTGTTTCATAAAACCCTCAGGTTTCAAATGTAAACAAATAAATTTTGTAATTCCAACTCGACACCTTCTCGCGGTTTGAAATTCCAACTCGACACCTTCTCGCGGTTTGGCCCGTGAATAGGGGAGTTTCACTCCCTGAAACTAATGGCGAGCTCTGGGTCGTCGTCGGGGAACCCCTTCCCTTTGACTACCTCCCCGACGGCGACGACAAAGACAACACGGACGGATGATGACACAAACGGAGACGACCACGACGTGGGGGAACCCCTGCCCTCCCCATATGCTTGTGGCTGGTTCTGACCAGCACAGGCCTGTCCACCCCTTGTCCCCCCGCGTCATCCCTTACGTCCCTCCCTTCGTCTCGATTAGCCAAGTTGCATAAATATGAGACGTTAAGCAATATCCAATCAATAAATTAAACCCCCACCAGCCCAGGCCTCTTTGCCAGGTTGTCAGTGTGACTCATTAATAACTAAAATTTGTCAGTACACCCTCCCTCCTCTCCCCAACCCTAAAAATAATCGAAATGCAACCGAACAGGCAGATGAATGAAACGAGATGAATTCTACAAGCCTATAATTCTAATGGAATGTCTCTGCGATATGTTATGTCAGTGTAAGCTATCTTTGCAGATGGGAAAGTTTTCTGTGCAGTTCTGATAACTTGGTAAATATTGTCGGCTATTTATGCACTTGTTTTTGTTGATAGCAAGTTTAGTGCATTTGAGTATCAGAGTTTTTATTAAAGGATCGGGGTCCATTTGATCTAGTTTGGCCCGGAGTTTATATGGTTGAGAGCCTGGGTAAGTGATGAGTTCATACTGCTGGTCTGTGTTTCAAAACTTACATCCAGTGAACATTGAATCACTTACCACTTGATGTACTGGGCCTAGGCCTAGACCTAGTTTTGTCTGGGGAGTTATTGCCTGCGGTAGTAAGGGCCTAATTCTTTCATTTTGATGTTGATGTTTCGGTAGTGATTTGTTTTGGCTCCTTTGTTTGCATTCAAATGGCAGGGGGGGGGGGGGGAAATCCGAGAGGTTCTGAAGTGTTGAAAAACGATTTTTGGTTTCAATTTGGGGTAGGCCTAGAGTCAATAGTGGTGGTGTTTTCTTCAGCTGGGGCCTAGATGACTTCCATTCACCAGCTGGTTGTGGTGGTGTTTTCATCAGCTGGGGCCTAGATGACTTCCATCCACTAGGCCTAGTTGGCTGGATTGGCTGTTTATTTGATTGTGGTTCTGTAGGATGAGGTCTTACTACTGTTTGCGATTGAGTTGCCCCAGATTGGGCCCTGGGATGCCTCACGATGTCCTGCTGTATATTAACTGGAGGGCGGTAGGTGCTAGCCAAGCAGGGCCTAGACGTAGGCCTAGGTGTAGGGCTAGTGTCACTTTGTAGATTATGGTGCGATGTTAACTTTCGTAAAGTAATATTCTGGAGAGCAAGTTCAGTTTTTATATCATTTAGCTGGTTTGTGATAATTTCGCAAAAATCCGTGAGTTTAGGGATGCAGTTCGGGGATCGAGCGTCTTCTGATTCACATTCACATTTCTCCCATGTAGGCCTACAGTCATTCTTAGGCCTAAAACACGTCCTTTCCCTGTGGCACTGGTCACACTTGTAATTAATGGGTAGGCCTAGCCCTAGATCATTATTTTCCCGCGGAACGTTAGTGAGAACTTTATTTGAGGAATTTGATGCGTACTTTCGAGAATATCTCGTTTTACATTGAAAACACCTAGCTTGAGGCGTCGGCCTAGGCCTAGGGTTAGGCGGCTCGCACACGCGTTCACTTGAATCGATTACAGGTTCATGGTTCCTACAACTGTTTACGAGAACCTTCTAAAAGTATTTAACACGTTGTTCCGCACAGAATTTAGACACAGGTCGCACGAATTACTGGGATATTGTCGATTTTCAGAGAGAGCACTAGTTGAATGCACAAGCTGGGAGGCCATCTTGTCGAGGAAGACCCGGATCTTGTCGAAGACAATCTAAGGAGAAAAATATCATTAAAAATACATGAATTATATCATAACCAAAGCAATAATGAACAAAGAGAATAGCAAAATAATTAATGGGAACTTATGAAGAGAAATTAACATTATACAAAGTACAAACACAGACAATGAACCACAAATAAATACTAAAAATTAATCTTTCCTCGTTCTTCTCCGTACTCCATTGAGGATTGAGGATTTGGTGCAAGAATTTGTGCTTCAATAAAATGTTGAATGCTTTTTGTTGTTCCTCTTTGAAATACTCACAGATTGCTTATTGGTGATAGATATTGAATGTTCAGTCTGGGTACATCGTATAACACATTAAAAAACAAAAACGAATTAACAATGCAATGCACATAAATGCCAATATAAAATTGTTGGTTATAAGTGCTAACAGTTTTTGTTACTCGTAATTTGCTTTCTTTTCGTTGTTCATAAAAAAAAATTAATAACGTTTTTCATCAAATCAGGAACTTTTTCGAAATTTCGCAAAACTTTCGATAATTTTCTTATTTTACGAATTTTTGAAATAACTATACTCGGCAATAAGACGGTAATTAAATACAGGTATAGCTGTTGTGTTTTGACATTCATTGTGCATGCAAGTTTGACATTCTTTTCGCTGAAATGGCCCGATCGTTCCAGGTAGACCTCGCCGCCCCGCACCTTTTGACGGCCACCAAACTTGTCGTAGGCGGACGTGTTTTGTCTTTGCTCTTCGTTATGTTCTTTTTCGGCTTCCTCACTCCACACTACAAGTAGTTATATCTTCTGTTACGGCTCAATGTGTTGTTTGAGCAAGTCTTGTTCTTATGTCCACGCATCGTCTGTTTAATGTTTAACTTCAGGAGGTTCTCTGTTCTGTCCAGACTTCAATGTTTTGTTCTCTATTTATTCTGCCCTCTTTGTGAAGGAAGCGATCCTCATTACAGTGTAGTGCTACGTATATGTTGTCCTTACTGCCTGAGGGGTTGATGATCATCACAGAAAGGAGGTGCCAGGTTCCTAAGCTTGGGTTTTTGTTTCATCGTGTTCCTTGTGTTGTGTAGGTATTGCTAATAATTCCAACTCGCAACCTTCTCGTGGTTTGGCCCGTGATTAGGGGAGTTTTACTTCCTGAAACTAATGGCGAGCTCTGGGTCGTCGTCGGGGAACTTTCCCCTTCCCTTTGATTACCTCCCCGACGGCGACGACAATGACAACACGGACGGATGTTGACACAGGATGGAGACGACCACGACGTGGGGGAAACCACTGCCCTCCCCATAGGCTTGTGGCTGGTTCTGACCAGCACAGGCCTGTCCACCCCTTGTCCCCCCGCGTCACCCCTTACGTCTCTCCCTTCGTCTCGATTAGCCAAGTTGCATAAATATGAGACGTTAAGCAATATCCAATCAATAATTTTTTTTTTAAATTTTTTTTGGCAATCAAATTCCAACTCGCAACCTTCTCCTTCAAATTCCAACTCGACACCTTCTCGCGGTTTGGCCCGTGAATAGGGGAGTTTCACTCATTAGTGGTTTAGGCAATTACGACCCCAACCAGGCCTATAAGTACAAAAGGCCTAAAATGGCCCTTTCCTCACTAGATCAGTGTTAAGGCCGAGGCCTGAGGTAGAATAATAGTGGACTGTAAATTGTAGAAAATGAATCAAAACAAAACTTACCCAGATTGTTGTGTGGGCTTGAGAAACGTGGCCAGTAAGTGGGCGGCGCAGTGGGCTAAAGTTGGGAGTGCCCACCGCAGGAGATAGAAAAAGGATTAAAGAACTCGAGTTAAAGAAGAAGGAGAAGAGTAAATGCCTGCGCAAGAAGTTGAGCCAGGACAGCACAGACGAGAACAACTCGAAGACAGGCGTAGAAGAGAGCCTAGCGACGGAGAACAACAAGGCTTGTAGCACTGGAGCGTTTTACACTTTAAACTTGAAGGGAAATAATGAAGAACTGACTGAATGAAATAACTGTTCACTGTTTGCACTGAGAAAACGGTAGAGACTGAATAGGTTTGAGGTGCTCTCTAAACAGGCGAGAGACGAACTGTGTCCTACGGAGGTAGGCAGCCAACGAACCCGACAGACTGACGCAAAGTCAGGGCAAGAACAGATAACGAAAACTGGTTAAGTAGGGGAAAGAGGGGAATCACAGGGTGAAACAACAAGACAGAATGATGCATAGACAATGAAGCGGAAAATACAAAACTAGAACTAACTAATAAGAACACTGGCGCTTACAATCAGTAAGGTGAACTCAAGAAGACTGATAGGCATTGCCTATTTACGTTATGAATTATCCTTTTCAATCCTAATTCCTTCCAACGTTTATATGTCTTAATAATAAGTGACCAATGACCTTCCCATTATAATCATGACATCCCTTATCAAAACCATGACACAGCACTATGTGCTACAATCCTTTTTTTTCATCCCAACAAAGTAAAGACCAATAAAACATGAAACATACTTATACATCAGATGATCCTATAAAGAGCTCTAGCTCGTAGTGGGAACAAAGACGTAATAGCCCAAGGGCTATTTAGCAATAAGAAGAAGTTCGAGGCTCCCTGAAACTAATGGTGAGCTCTGGGTCGTCTTGGA